>DWDX01002313.1:0-15549 GCA_018245675.1 Agara michaeli
AATTGTTATTGGAATAACGCATCATCCATCAGGCGCGCAGTCCGTGGGGTGAGCAGATCGTCACGTAAGAGCGGGAGGAGATGCGCGTTTTGAGGAAGTAAGAATGGGATGGAAATAAAGTTTTTAGAATTTGCATAATCTGCTCGGGTACTTTATCATAGAACCACGTGGCAGTGACTAGTGCAGTCGCGGATTACGAGCGCCGGATTAAATCGGCACATCTCTGATGCGAGGTCGTTCATGTCACGCGTTCGCTTTCCATCAGCTAATGCTTTATGACGAAAATCTTTCAATATCTTTACGTTTCGCACATAATATTATTTAGCATTGCGGTATTTATAACGTACTGAATAATAAAGAATGTTTCCATTGTATATACGGTTATTTGTTATAGAAGTTAAATGTGCGCATCACAATATTTAATAAGTATTTCGTAACATTTTATTTACACTTTATCCGAATCTTATCCAGGTATGTACATTTGCACATAACAATAATAATATTGTTACATAACTTTTAGACGTTTGTAGGCAATACAAACAGCTTAATCCGGTGACCGGAATCAAAGCGAGCAACACAATGATCCAAGTTTTATATGAAATGATAAATATTAGAGCGGCAGTCAGGGTCGTCCAAAAAACGCTTAACTTGTCCCGCTACAAAAGGAAAAAGCCAACGTCTTCCGTTCGGTCGGAGCCAAAGAAAAAATCTTCGCGAGGGATCCGAGCCTTCCATTTATCATATTCCATATTCATTTATTCGTCAAGTTCTGGATTCATTTATTCGTCATGTCTTGATTTCGTCTCATTTATTATTAAAAATGAACTGTCCAGAGCAGAACGTGAATACGACATCGGCCCGGGGCCACTGTTTCAATCTTAGAATCATTTTACGCCAAATTAGGTCAATGCACAGAAAAGTCAGACAGTTCTTACAATTCGCAAGACACAATAAGAATTTTTAATGCCAAAGAATAAATTCAATCAATTTTATTTAATTTCTATTCTAATATATTTATTGTTTCAATTAGTAATAGCGTCTATTAAAGTAGTTCCTATTGACGAATTATAAAAAAAGTTTGGAAACAATGAAAGCAAGTGTCTTAAATACACCTTTGAAACATTACGTTTCTACTTCAAATTCCCTTGAATTTGAAGTATGCGGCGATACTTTATCAAGGGATAATGTACGACTATGGAAAGGTATCGCCGGATAGGCATCATGTAGGCATTACGTTTTTCCAGGCATTTTAACATAACCTAGTAGGTAATCCTCGGCTCCTATAACTTGTAATAGTTGCGATCTTGTTTGCTACATAATATATTTGGCTTTACAATATATACAAGTACGTACGTGAAATTTTAGGAATTTGCTGCTAAATTTTAGAAACTGCCATTTTTGTCTGTTTTGTTTGTGTTCACCATTAATGAGCACTTACATCCCTAAAATGCGATCACTCTAAAAAATGCTGCATAAAAATAATTCTTCTTTAAAATGAGAATCCTAAGAAAATATGAGTTCAGAATTGGCATTTAACGTGTAGATGACGGGGTGAGAGAGCGCGGCCCACGGGCACATATCGCGGGCCGCGCCGCTGACCTACTCGCCGGTGATGGATAGCCGGATAGGACACTGCTATCGTGACCGCCATAACTCAATGAGGCGACCCTCACCTAGCTTATGTTACACCGTGTCATAGCTTATTGATATAATGTTTGTTTGAAGACGCAATATGTTGTTTTCAGTTTTTCCTTAGTTAATAAGTATTACTTACTTATTTAATGTATTTATAAAAAAAATTAACAATTTAAACATGTACCCAATTTTTTCACACAATCATTCGAAATGTGTGAGGAATGCACATGTACTACACTTCTCCAGCGTAGAAGACAAAAGAGTTGTAGAAAGCCTCAAAAAGTTGTACAAAGTTTAGCATGACTAGTTAAATTCAATTAGGTAATTGAAGGATATTTAAATAATTTACAGTAACAAAGAATTTATTTGTAGCTAATAAAGAGAAATAAAATTATTTGCTCGCCAGAACACTACATAAAACACGTGACTCAAACAGCGGCGCGTGATGGACGACGTGACGCGGCGCGGCGGGACGTTGGCTTCTGTTTTAACACTCACTTCAGCGGACTCGGGACTGCCTTTAAACGAGTTCATTACCTTAATTAAACATTGTAGTAGTGTTTAGTAAACCGTACCGTTCGTAACAAAACCAACATTTCTTACGACAACGGCATCTGCCCTCAACGAATTTCTGGACCAAATACAGGCAACTCTACTCTACTTTCGGGTTTATCGTAACATCAATAATTCGCTCGTTACGTAGATACCTGAACAGAGATAAATGTATCGAAGGACACTGCTGTTTATACTTGTATGCTGTCGATATTTGTATAGGCAACACCGTAGCACGTGCTATGCTGTATTCTGGTCAGAAGACAGTCGAAAAATTTATTAATGCACAAGGAAAAGTCAGTCTAGCAACGGCTCGTTTGACAGAATAAATATGACAAATGCTGAATGCAACTTATTTTTGTTTTACAATAATTATGTTGAACTGCAATTATAAATTATTCCAGTTTTGAAAGTTTGTAAATAATACTTATTAAATAGTTCCTCTCTTTCTTCTTTTTCAAATAATGTCAGGAAGGGAAACAATACTTTTAAGGTTGAATATTGAGATCATAACCATAATTCATTAAAAGAAAAATTAAACCAATTAAAATTGTTCTCGTTTGTATTTAACATTATTATTTCTAATTAACAAGTAAATGTAACATTGTTTACTCGTCTTTGTCATGGCGAGTTTATTATACTAAACCAGAACGACACTTAGTCCCGTATGATAAATGAGGTGGCACGGCATCGAGTTTGCTTTTCACTTGATAACACACTCTTCTAAACCCCACTACCAGTGTGAGACTGACTTTAATAAAAAAAATATATTAACATAATTTTTACTAATTATGCAATCATGTAAACTAAAATAGAAGGTACATTGCCACCAGTAAATGTTTTTTGATTTTCTTACTAAATAGATTGCTTATCATAATTTTTCTAAATCATAAATATCATACAAATAACATATATAATATGAATATATCAATATACTACTAGTACTCGTATAACCTGGAAACTACAAAAAAACATGTGAGGTTATGAGAGGGGGTCGAACGGAATATATGTATGTGATCCATTTGTAGACAATGTCGACAATAAAATGTCGGTGTTTGTGCGGGCTGTCGGCAGCCCGTAATACGCCATTTCGCCAACGTAACAAATGAGCCGCATTACGAGTGGACCGCGTCCCGTCATACGTCACATAGTGCCAGCGACTGCACGAGGGACATGTTTGACGGAATACTTTTAAGTTAAATGTTTTTTCATAATACCAATGACAATTATTATTTTTAATATGTAGGTGCTTATTGAATCACTGATCGAAATCACGTTTAATATTTCTAAGTGTCATGAAGAGATTCGAATGTTGTCAATTATATACGCCGAGAAAACTCCTTGTAATACATATTTATACATCCGGCTTGTTTGTTTGACTCATGCCGACTAGGCTTGACATGGTCACCAAGAATAATAATGTAATGTTGGAAACTGCAGAAGATCAGTTATAGGTCAGTGAAGTTCAGTATTAAAATATCATTCAGTTTAGTTATTAAATAACGAAAAAACCTTCGACTTTGCTGTCGTCGAAGTTTTGGGGATGTTTTAGTTTTGTTCCAATTTACGGTGTCATCTTACTACGAGATTGCGAGTTCTTTTGTTTTAAGTAATTTTTAATATGTAGGGAGTTATAATTTATTACCCTCAATATTAACGCTTGTGATCGTAAAACCAGTATGATACGTATACGGCCAAGGTCAACACAAGCAACATTTCGACACTATAACACGGCTGTCTCCAACCATCAGAGTGCGTTCAAAAAACTGGTATCGGATCTCGCTTGATGGGCAGCGCAGGGACCCGCCCCGGGCGCCGCCGCGCCGCACCGCGACAGGAACAAATGACCTCAACGCATCATAATAAATAAAACAATTTGTTGTTAATTAGATTTCGTGAATTTAATTTTCATGTCGGTAATTGGTCGGTGGCCACAAAGAGCCGGCTCTCTATCCGTGATGGATGATCGAACGGCGCCTTCTCACTATTTGCCTTCGAACGTTCCGTCGTAATTAGACGCTTCGGAAGTTTACTTTCATTATTGCTTATGAACCTATTACCATTTCTAATATAGATTTCATTTCAACCTCTCCATTTGATTATTTGAATGTGTGAGAGCTTGAAGATCTGTCATATAGTTAAGATTAATATAGAGGTATACAAATATTGATTCCAATCATTACGATAATACGTACTGATTGGTCCCAATAAACATCTCAATTATACGGTTTCAAACATTGTCGACAGTAGCACAACAACTTTCATTATGTAATGAACTGAGCGAAGCGATCTAAAAAAATGTTATTGCTGAAGCACTAACATCTTTATTTGTCAACCGCGTATGCAAATCCTTTAATAAAAATCTATTAATTCTGTATGAAATTACATGAAATTTCTTTTATTACATAAAATGAGAATATAAGCAAACGATATTGCAATAAGAGCGAATAGAACAAAAAAGAAATCAAAGTATACTTTCTTTGTATATTCGCTACAGAATGACCGAACGTAAACTTTAAAAAATAAACGCCGAAAAAATCTTGAAGAGTCACGGACGCTTAACTTTCTTCCCCTGTTTTATTTGTCCTTCCCTCCATCGCGATCTACTATCTCTTTTTCCGTTCCTATATTAAAGCACGCTATCCTTCTTCAATGGAATGATAAGTTAGTTTTTTAAACTGCAGAAAAATCGAAGTCGTTGAGCAAAATTAAAAGCTAGCGACTAAAATAACAATTCGTAATACAAATTAAAACTTTGCAAATCGCAGTACTGTGGAATCACTGCACTTTTATCACGAACGATGCTATTTTATATCTACTTTATTACATAGGTACATCGTGTACCATGCCATTTTTATTTATGATCTATTTAAAAGACCTTGTTATATTTATGAAAAAAGTTCTTAAATATGTGGTACAATTATATTCCTGTATCACACAACAACTATGGGGATTATTTGAAATTTCATAAAGCTTCAAATAACCTTAAGAAAATATTAGCTATATTATACCTAATACTGTTTTGAACAATACATAAAGATGATATGAATATTCCAAGTAAATTATGTTTTAGATCTCTATACACAAACTTATACTGAAAGTTTTTGATCTTTTTATGTATCACAACTCTATTCTCAATATCCTATTGATAAACTAGACTATTAGCACTCCATGTGACCCGGTCACTTTGAAGGGTCTAATACCGCTATATAAACATAACCAGGTAACGGTAACACTCAGTTAATAGTTGATTATAGTTTTTGCGCACAGTAGCAGTAGTGGCGCAAATGTAACGGACTCTGCCTCTTCGATAGAGGCTACACCTGGTTTCTAAGGAGTAAATATCAATATACACATAATTGGATTACTTATGAAATGAATAACTGGATTCATAAGTTTTCAAATCCTCGAAAATCTTAATAAGATACAGTATAAAAATTAGTTTACATATTGTGTGAAAAATATTCGCCAACGACAACATTCAGTGAAAGGTTACTATAATATGTAGTAAAAGACAGTCTGGCCTACTAAAGGAGGTAAGTATCAAAGAGTTACAGATAACATAAAGTAAGTAAGTTTTTAATGTTTAAGCTGAACTTCAAGATACGTGTTGAAGATTTCTTGGAAAAAAAACTGATACCTAGTAAAATTGTTAGTAAAACGTATACCGATGTTCATCATTTTACTAGTAGATTTCCAGCTAGTAGGCTATTGGCTAGTAATCTGAACGTAGGTAAAAAATGCACAAGAAACTTTGTAGGCAGCGGACGGTTCGCTCTCCTTGCCACTTCATTACTCTACAAACATCGAGATCGGTGAAAGTCGCTATGATACCTCTTTACCTATACACGTTTTTGATTTAAACCAAGATTGGATATACGTACGAGTATCTAGATAAGAAACATGTCTAATGAGCTCCACGCAAAACGTTTGAAAAGCAAAGTTGTGTGGTGTCCGTGTAATAAGAAAACGAAAATCGTAACATTTAAAAAAAATATTTGATGCAAATATTTTTTGAAATCTTAAAAAGTCTGAAAAGATTGTTGTACTGAAAGTTGATCACACAATTTGTTGTACATCTGGTGTTTTATTTCAGCGAAGATTACTAATGTTATTTATGTCTATATCAAACTATCTATGTTATTGACATACATGACAGTTTTGTGTTTTTAAGAATAGAGACGTGTAAAAACAAAGATGTATCCGTTACGTAGAGATGCTACGAGTTGCGACGGACGCGACGTTGACAGACGCGGGCGACAAGCGAGCACGCTTGTCACACACACTGAACTTTTATCAACTTTTGTAGTGTTAAACTGTTGGGATATTTTACAGCTGCAAGCTTGTATCTACTTGATATTTCTGGACAATTTCATCCTCGTTGTCTAATCTTAAATTACGCAGAATCTATGGTTAGCAAGCAACTGATAAACTACTTTTATGAAAAAAAATTCAGAAACGTAATTATATATACAATTTTCCAGCCTCGCAAAAAACTAGTACCTACTCGATCTCATTATGCATATGTTTGTCCTGAGTGGGATGAATGCCCTGAGTGGATACTGGATCCACAGATAACCATTCAGTGGTATCATCCACCGAACAAATGGACCAGATATTATATTTTAAATTTTTACATAATATTTGTATAAGCCTATTTTTGCATGTACATATTCAGGCATGTTGTTATATCAATGTTACCTTTTTGTTTTGTTGTTATGTACACGGATAAGGGCAAATCACACTGAACCATATTCTTCGTATGTTATGGTTTAAGGGTATAATGAAATGTTGATTATGTATGTTTTAGTAAGTAAATAAATAATGCAGATGTTAAATTTTAATCTCCTTTGCTTATCGCCACTCAGAGAAAAGGCTATGTATTTTTTTTTTAATTCGAAATTATACGTATGGTACAATAATAGAACAAATGGTAGTAGATAGGTACAATAAAATTAATTAACATATTTATTTATATTTCCAATGAATTAGAATGCGTCAGTCATTATTTATAATGTTTTCTTCGTTTACTTGTAAAAAGTGGCCTCATAGTGTGTTACGAAAGAAGTTTTAAATGTAGCAAATAATAGGATTCATATTCACAGTTGGATCGTTTCGGGAAAGTTTTCTCTCGCAGCCGCCGCGCGTGCCGCCACTGTCGCTGTAACTTGTACGTTTCACTATGGATACTACTTTAACGTGTTCACTTGTTCTTGTTATTAATGTGAATTCTTCCAACTTATTTAGTGTTTTTAAAACTTCAATAGTACCTATTTTAAAATTTTACATGTTCACCGTAATATTCCATTTAAGTAATGCGTAATTTGCGTAGTCACAATTATCGGACTATATTTAAGACCAATATAATAATACTTTATAGATATCTTTGTATAATAAGACATCACTATTATATAACAATATGAAATATGCCACTTAATAGGGACTGAACTTAAAGTACCTTTAAGAAGCGTTGAAACGGTTAAAACGGTATCAAAGTGTGCTTAGATAACAATAACTTAGCCGATCATCGCAAACTAGCTTCATTAAGGGGACAATACGTGTGGGATGATGTACGCCCCAACTCGGGCCGTTTCATGCAAGTGTTACCCCATTGAGTGGACTCAACAAACTACACCAACTTTCCTCTTGAATATTCCGTTCGCGCCACGTCCACTTGTTTATGGACATCGTGGCAAATTCAGTAGCGATTTTGTGGCTGCGCAAACTTTCGAAACGTCCGTTACTGTCGGCTGATACGATTTACGGACATTTAGTGAAGAAGACGCATTCAGTTATGTAAATTGGGCAAGTTACGTCTAATAGAAACGAGAAAATACAACGCTGTATGTTTACTGATAGTTCAATAATTTTCGTGTAGATCCTAGACGTAAGCGATGTCAATGTTAACTAAATGAATGATGAAAGCATCAATGATGCGTTCAATGTAAATTGACCGGTCGGTCTGGGTTATTTCTTAATGTCCACAAATCACATACAACAAATAAATAGATTGTAATGATTATTCCACGATGTATTATTTCGACACTTAAATAAGATTAGGTCATAAGTAGGTAAAATATTTGTAATGACAATGTTTGTTAGGCAAACAGCGATGGGTTGGGGAGGCCGGGTGTAGTTGTCCATGGCATCGGCGTTATTCGACAAAGGGCGGTAACTGCAAGTCACTCATATCAATATCAAGCGGGTCGCAGAAGCATCGTCGGGTTTTGTTTTAGAGCTTTTTGCGTAACTTGCAACGATAAAAGTTATCTGTTTAATACCATTTTGTATAACAAATTGTTTGCAACTTTGTTTAAATGTTTAACTCCTTATTCCATATTACGTGGTTACAACCTAACAATCATAACAATAAAAAATTGGTGTCAAGATACTAACAAATAGAGTTTTTTATTTTATATACGTTTCACTATACGTAACATTTATTTTTCAAACTTAGTTATTTAGATATTCATCAGGTACTGATTATAGCAACGGTGATCGTATTAACCTTAATTCCTTTAAATTTAGATTCATGCGAGAAAAAAAATATTTAGTAGGTATGTTGCATACCAAATTTTGTATAGACTTCCGCTTCGTTGTATCAGGGAGCTTCGGGTTGTTTCTTTTAATCTTGCCGTATGTGAATGAAGCTAATGACGAGCCGGTGCGCGGGCGCATGTACCTTTCTAACGGTCGCGCTCATTCATCAGAGCTGTCAGCGACATCTATTGACAGTTGACTTCTGTGTCACGCCCGTTAAACAGTTTCTTGCCGCCCAACTCATAGAAAGTGCTAAATGATCACAATATATTTGCTATAACAGCTATGAATTTATTACATTTTAGCAAAACTCTTTATCTTAAACTCCCTAATAATTCAGAACTTTCTGTCGTTACGGCAGATATCGTATGTAGGTATTTCTTATTTTGCAGACGCAACTCTTTTATTTGGAAAATAAACATTTATCTTATGAGGGTATCAGTGTATATATAAAAAGAAATATAAAAACTATATCTGATCTGCCTACACATAATCCCCAACAAACTTAGTCATTCGTTCACTCAGATGTTTGCCGCCTCGCGGCCACAATAGTTGGTGATAAGAATATTAAAGAAAAATAAAACATTATAATACCATCAGTCATTGCGGCGACCCCCATGGTGGGCAGGTCAGCGGCTCAAGCAAAAACCTCACAATTCCGAACCGAATTCAAATGAAGAATGATTCATTTTTGAAAATGAAATGACAGAATGAATGGATGTGGAGAAACGAACATAAAGGCAACGGCGGCTACCGGCCACCGCTTCGAGTCACGTGCTTCAATGTTACTATTAGGATTTGAATACAAAATAAAGTAAAACATAACGTTGAAGGCTCTCCCACGTTCCCGAACATAAATCCTTAGGTATATTTTTTAATTGCTTCAAATAATATACCGTTCTAAGCACATAAAACATGATCGGCCTTTAAAAATATGACCTTATCTTACAAAAATGGCAATTACTCGCTACCCTCGGCCTGTCAGACGGCGAGCAAGAGTTAGTAAACTCCGACAAACACTAAGAAAGAAGGAATGGGCAATGAAATTAAAAATATGTCTTAAGGGCAATTAGCTTTAACTTTTACAGTAAGTGCCCTATCTGCGCGGGCCGCTCCCTCGCGCTTTTCAATTGTGGGGAACGAACCAGCTTTACAGTTGAAGTAAATTTTATGGACTCCTCTCTGAGTTTAGTAAGAGTTCACTTACCCCTACTGGCATCTATTAACTCTGTGGCTAACGATGATAGAGACGATAGGAAAAATGTAGGATATTAATTGCAGCTCAATTGTATTCATATACACTCATTGTGCTATGAAAAAGTAAAATTACGTAATACTTCATATACCCAAGGCACCTTTGGTTAATACGCAGACACCGATTAAGAACAGGTGTTTCGTTTCATTGGAACTTACTTTTGACAACCATGTAACAACATAGGCGATGACACATTAAAAATGGATAAGAGCGCAAGAGCCAAATTAAGTAAAAATTCTTAAAGACGCTTTCTTAAACACATTGACGAAGTGTTCAACAATAAATTTCCATTTAAAAAGCCACAAGCCGGGCCGGGAGGAAGGAGGGGGCCAGCTTCCGTTGCTTTTTTCCTTCATTTCCTACCGACCACGGCTAGGGCGAGCCGCCCTACTGCCACGGAATTAAAATGTTTGCCGTTTTATACACATAATTACATTCAACCAAATCTCAACTTTAAATTTATGCTTCTAGCTCCGGAATAAGTAGTGGTAACTGAATTTTTATTATTGTAGACTACCTACTAATACTATTTCATTGATGATTGTAGACTACCATTCACATGATAAATATGGTTGAACTTACAAGAGTTTAGAATTACTTCGACAGATTAAAAATTACCCATAAACAAATGTTACATTTTAAGTTTGTGTTAATATTAATATTAATTACCTACAGTATGTAAGTATTGTACATTGTAGAAGCAGCACGCGTAAGATTGATTGAAGTTTTACAGTTTAAGTTTTTTCAGATATACCTACACAGATACCTGTATAGCTTACCTTATATACCTTATCGTGTTTTTTAAGGTTCAATACCGCACGGTAAACATATTGTACTAATTCCAAGTAGGTACCTACATAAGGTAATAAAAACCGCAGTGAGGCGTAGTGAGTCGCGAATATCGGCGGAATAATAATTAAAAGAAGCGATAATGTCCCCGACGCGGTGAAAAACGAGCACGCCATCCTTTTTATTTGATAAATAAAATTTATTTCCCAATGCCATGCCTTCCTTACTTCTTTGTGATTCAAAAAACTTTATTCATAGAAGTTGTTTTAGATTAGGATTGAGTAAAAGGCAACTATTTTTCTAAACGCTATTTACTTACAGATTTACGTATAAAATCCACTTGTGGGTTTTTATTTACTACCCTCCATATTGATCATATACTAGGATCACCTTTATATATTCTGTTTTATTATTAATTTTTAATTTTAATGGTAAGAAAAACGTCTGTCTAGTAACACTACTTTATCTAATCACTCGGTATTTTAATCTGGCGCTACCAAAATAATTGGTGAAAATATCCTGCATCAATATAATCACTAAAGAATATTCTATAGGTAGGTATGTCTGTCGTTTTTCATGGCGAAGAATGTTTTACACGGATAACTTATGTAATTTTTAAATATCCAAATAGATATACGTTACAGTTACCTGAGAATTTTCAATGTGTGACCGCATCCTACATCGTTCCTGCAGTGCTTCGCCCGCAACTATTAACCTTCCTCCCGTATCCCCCGGGATCACAATCGGGACGCTTTTACTGCGCACTAAATATTCTCCCGGCGACAATTGCGATTATGAAAAGTGCACCGTTATTTATATCGGCCGTTTATTTTTTGTCGCCCCTTTCAAGGGCAATTAAATACCACCAGTCTTAAGCGCTTTGCATATTCCAAGAGTCTCTTTATTATCGTCGCCCTAATAAAGATAGTAAAGGTCGCAGTTAACAAAGACCGTAAAAATACGTGCATTCATTGCGTCGACAATTTACTAATGTAACTCAGGGTTCAGACACTGAAAGATCAATACCTAAATTTATTTTACGAGCTAGAGGCTAAGTTCATAATATGATCGAACCCAGATACACCTAGATATAAATAAGCGAAAACATATTGTACTCGTAAAATTCAGACAGTAGGTATATCTTGTGTGAATTTTAGATTCTATAGGTACCCATTAATATTTACCTTAAATGGAAAGAGATAGTAGAAGACTCAAGTAAGGGTTCGTCTGCGTTATTACAACCTATGCCCCTATTTAAATGCATTTTTACTCTGAATATGGTTAGCAAACATACTTTAACTTAGTAATAATAATCATAATACATGTTTACACAATTTCACACATGGCCACCTGATCCCAAATTATGGAGAATTCTACATTTATATACTGTATAAGCATACACAAACTAAGTATCTATATTGTAGGTAGTGAAACCTTTGTTTAATTAATTAGATTAATTTCAATGTGCCAATTTTGAAAGGTCCCAAAAAATCACAATGACACAAATCACAATCTCCAACCGATCGCACTCGGTACCTACTAAGTGACTTGTTTATCTATTTAGACTTGACAGTAACAATCGATCATGTTACTACGGGATTTGTATTTTTCCGATTAGGCGTATCGGGCCTATTTGACATTGTCGCATCAATTATAAGCGTGGATTACCGAGAGACAGATCTAAGACGGTTCAATTACATTCCGAGCGGGGAGGGATATTCTTGTGACTTTCTTCTACGAGCATACAACGAACAGAAGAGAATATAAACAATTATAATACAGTTATAACCGTTAAAATAAGAAATCTTTTGGACTTTGACATCGCGAGATAAAAGCTAGGTATAGTTGCTATTGTAACATTTTGGCTCTAACTTCGCTTTATGTTAGCAATAAACTACAATCAGAACGCTAACGCTTTAAATAAATTAAGAACCACAATTCAGTGTTATTTATTTATTTATTTATAATTGATACTTTACATGCTTTGAAAGTAAAGTATAGGTAATACAACCCTTATTATACCGGCATTTATTTTCACAGTTTCAGCATTATTAGGTAATGGCTAGTATTTCATTGGTTTTTTTTTAAGAGATTACCTTCAATAATATTTCAAGTGTTATTCATTATGGTTTATTGATCAAATTTACGGGATAAATCCCAGAGTTGTAATACCCTGTTTTATAATTCAGTAATGTGAAACTTATTTTCACGTCAAGTTGGGTGAGAATGTAATGAGTGGCTCTAGCTTCAGTTCCATCCCAAATCCATTTAGCTGATACAGAAGGTTATTAAAAGTTGTCGCGCAACAGACGGTGCAAGTTGGAAACAGTTTGACAGCCTGTCCCAGTGGGCCCCGGTTCGATTCCGTCAAGGCGGAAATTTCATTAATCCTATTCGCATTTGGATATTTTACATTTCGAATTGCACCGTTTTGCGGTATTTAAACAGTTTATTTCATGAGGACTGAGTGATAAAACATAATTATGAATACCAACCTATACTAGGTTAATTTTCTTATTTTACACGCTCAATTTTTTAAAGAAAGAAAGAATGATTCACACAAAATTCTACTAATATGTGTAATCGTACATGTAATCGCGTCGTGTGCAAACACACATTCACGTTATCAGTCCGCTGCTCTCAGCACCCCAACATTGTTACCGGCAAGAAATTGCGCAAAAATTTACTTTTGGCTTTTGAAATATTGAATTTTTACATTTATGCCTTTCACACCTCATAACGTAATATTTCTTACCCAACTTCCTCCCTCGGTTACTTTTCTGTTGCAGTGCAACATTCAAAATAAATGTTTGGTGCTTTATCAAATGGTGGCAGCGTGTGGCACGCGCCACCCGCCGCTACACTAGCTTTTTGTGTAATTTATATGTCACATCTTGATTTTGTAAAAAAATGGAGTGTTATGTTTGACATTTAAATTGTAATTTAGTTCTTCACAGTATTCTTTTATAGACAATGGACTCTTCTTACCTCTACAGATCTGTATTTAAATCGACATTTACATAACAAATTAATTTCAACAAAATGAATCATTAATTAACAGAATCACATCATTTTATAAAAAGATGGTTAAACCTGCATGTATCTATCTACCTACACAACGTTTTACGAGGCTCTGCCACCGCTACGCCTATTTCTGTCGCGAAGCAATTATTACTAAGACTAGGAATTTTTATTTCGATCTCAAAAGTATGGTTGCTGGTTGCACATGTGTAATACATTGTAAAGTTTGCCCTCTCTTTTTGCAATGTGGCATATGCCTTAAATCTTCTCGTTTTAAAAGGAGATTAGTGTAAGTACAGCAGTGAAACAAGCAAGCAAACAGTGAAAGCTGAAAATAAATATAGATACGTAATGTAGATCTCATTTGATAGAAATTAATAATAAATCACATAATATATGTCTTTCCTTTTATAATTTAAAATCAATGATATCCCAGATCATATCTGATCTAGTCCAAAAAATACAAAATTTGTACACGGACACGACATAGGTACAAATCTCTATCATTTCCTTTGAATCCAAAATACCGTTTATTCTTCTTCTGCTTCAAAAGTAAAGGAATAGGTAAATAATTTTCTTAGTGTAAAACTCCCTACTCGGCCATATGTCGAGCCGACGCGAATAATGTGACCACAGCATTTAGTGGGGCATCGAATGGCTCTCTAATGGCATCCAACCACCAACTGCCCGCCGCATTAATCCTTTACTGGCTGTTGATTAATTATTTAAACTTACAGAACCCTTTCCATGCGTATCCTTCGCAAATTGTCTATTAGTGTGTACACACTACTGTTGTTGTATGGAAACTCAAAATTAGTCCAGTAGTTTGCAAGAAAATATACTTTAATTACCTACCAAGTAAATAATATACTTAGTACATTTAATTCCTAGAAGATATTGTTAATTGACTTTCTATTGTTTTAATATTTATCTTACTTACAATAAAACAAAATACCTGTATAATTTATACTTGAATATAATTAATTTTCCTCAGTAATAATATAACATATAAAAAAAGTTATATATAGTAATTTAACGAGCAGTTTGAAAATTAAAAGAGGGATTAAATTATATTTAACTGTACCTTACCTAGCAAAATATTTCAGGTAAAAACTGCATAAGTAGCAGTAATAACTCAACGACCACAAGGGTGGCGATATTATCAAATTAAGTGCGGACTGTTGACAATGTAAGTGACCCTTAATCCGCAGTAAATCTTCGACCCTGCCTATCCCAAGAGTTGTCCGAGTGCAGGGGATTACGAGGCAACACCACTTATACATCATTTATTACCTCCTTGTTGGACAAGGAAGAACAAATTTGAAAGAGTGTAAAAAAGATTTACGTACGTTTAGAAAGGAATCTTTCTTTATCACTTGTCGATTTAACATTAAAGAGTACATATTGCAAGCATAGACGGAAGAATATTGTGCGTTGGTACAACAATCTTATCTAGTTACATAGAGTTTTAAGACTCCTAGTCAATTGCACTATGAATCGACAACACAACAAAGGCACTTCGTTCAATTTCACCATTACATAAATAAAAATATCTTATTGTGGATCACTCACGATGTACCTAGAAGTGGTTATCCAAATAGAAACTTATTAGATCTAAAAACAAAACGGTTTTAACGTTAAGCTGGGACGTGGTAGTAATTTCTGTAACAGCTGCATTTATGACATGAGACCAAAAAAAATATTTTAAACGTAACATCACGCCTGTAATCCCCTAAGGGGTAGGCAGAGGAATGTAG
>DWDX01002314.1:0-15546 GCA_018245675.1 Agara michaeli
AGGAAGCAGGGAGCAAGGATCAGGAAGCAGGGAGCAAGGATCAGGAAGCAGGGAGCAAGGATCAGGAAGCAGGGAGCAAGGATCAGGAAGCAGGGAGCGGGACGACTTCTCGATACGGCCACAACATTGGTGATTGATTTAACTGATTCTAAAATAATACAAATTTACGTAAAATAATGCACTTTTAATCACAGGGCGCTGTCGCGCGGTCAGTAACAATAAATTACCACAACAACCACACTCAGGAACGAACTACTTAGGGCTAGAACGTACGCGCTAATGATAAAGCTTAACACAAACCGAGATTACATGTTTCACCATTGCGAGTTTCTCACAATTATCAATACTACTCTCTACCGCCGACTGCACTACGCAAGTATATACAAAAGTGAACCCTTACAAGTCTAACTAATCTATATATGTGACATCAGTAAGTTCTCCCGCCCCTCGGAACCCGGTCGACCGGCGCAGCGGAGCCGAGCCGCGCTCCGCTGCGTTTGTCTCATTACTTACTACTTCTTAAGACTTCAATTATTATTACATTCACCAAAGTGATTTACATATATACCTTTGCACTTAATTCTAGTACGAGTGGTACGGTCTTGCAGTAATTAAACGAATGTTATAAAATTAAAAGCGAGTTACTAATTGCTATTATGTATACAAATTTTTGATATGAAATGTCAACAAAATTAAATGTTCTGAGGTCACCTGTACTGAATGCGCACCCTTTTGAAAGTCGATACATAGTACTATGTACGCAAGTTTGTTTGGTAAAGTGACTCGCTATCGGAACGAAGCAACCGGCCGTGGCCACAATTCCATTTAAATGTGTATATTAGTACGTGTCGATTCTCGCGGACGATCTTCACGTCCACACCGATATCTCTCGATTACATGCGGTGCTCCACGCAACCGACGGTCGAGTCGACGGAACGTTTTGAAGCTCCGTCTGCTTCAAATTTAATCGACGCGCTCTCGTCGAGGCGTCCAAGAGACATCCCACGGCGCGCAACAAGCATCCGCAAGCTGGGAACGGAGTACATCTAAATATCAGTTAAACGGTCGAAGCGCGGGGCGACGCGGGCGCTAGTGGCCGGCGAGCAGCGCGGACAGATGTGCGGCGATGGTGCGGGCCGGCTCGCCCGCCAGGATGGAGCGGTGCGAGGCGGGCAGCTGGTGTGCCGCCAGAGGGCCCGCGCACACGTCGCGCAGCCCGTAGTCCTCGCCCACAGCCACGTAGTTGTCGCGCGCCGTGAACAACGTGACGGGCGCGCGCAGCTTGGCGGCGGGCTGGTACGCATCGCCGATCACCAGCTTACGGTAGAAGGAGGTGGCGGCCGCGGCCAGAGCCGAACGTGCGTGCGACGTGGCACCCGCCAGCGCTTCCGTGGCCACTTCCACGCGCTCCTCCCAACCGCTCAGCCGCTCTAACCGCGAGCTCAGCTGCAATCCGAAGGAATGAAATGAAACGGACCACGAATGACGAGGCCGATGACGGCGACTAGGAAATGTTGCCCAAATAAAATAATACCTACAACTTTTTTCCAAAGCTTATGGTTGTAGTATTCCATCGAAATGGAAGCTCACCTTCGTCGCGTCGACGTCCTTAAACAACTGCACGAAGTAGGCGAGCGCGTCGGCCTCGTCGCTGTCGGTAGAGCGCGCGTCGCGCCGACTCGTGCCGCGCATGGTGTGCGTGGCCACGTACGCCGGCGAGCCGTCCACTAACACCAGTCGCGTCTCGCAGCCCGCCTGCGAGCGTTTTATTTGTTTAGTTCAAACATGGCTAACATCCATCGCTCCATAAAATCATGACTCGATCCAAAATCGACTGTGGCGTCCGTGACGACCATGTAGCGTACCATGTAAGTACTTCATATTTACACTACACTATGAAATACGTACGCGGCAATCGCGATAACTCTTACCGGACGGCGAGTGAGGAGCGGGAGTCGGCGGTGAGGGGAAGTCGTTCGTATTTAGTGCGCGGGTGCAATATGTGGAATGAACTTCCATCTGAGGCTTTCTCGGAGCACCACGACACGGGGCTCTTCGAGAAAGGCGCGAAAAGAGCTCTTCATCAAAACTGACAACGCATTGGCAACTCCACTAGTGTTTCACATGTCCATAGACGACGCTGACCACTTACCATCAGATGGTCCGTCTGCCTGTTTACTAGGTTAATTTTATAACAAAAAACCAACCTGCTCGAGTTGCAATGCCATTTCGAAGGCGACGGCGGCGCCGAACGAGTAGCCTAGCAACGTGTAGGGCGGCGCAGGCTGGCGAGCGCGCACTTGCGTCACGTAAAAGCGCGCCAGTTCTGACATGTCCGTCAGTGGCGCCGCTGCCGTGCACTGCAGTCCCAGTACAGGCCCGCGCACTCCGCTGGCCAGCACTCGTAGCGAGTCCACGACGCCCTCGATAGGATGCACCATAAACACCGCTCGCGCCCTCTCCGTGCCCTCCACCGCACTCGGTAATTTCACCACCACCTGCTTGGGCACGAGCTCGCCCAGTGATGCGAACTGAGCCAGCTCGCCGTCGACGCCGGGTTCGGGCTCAGTGGGGTGCTCGGCGGGTTGCTCGGCGGATTGTTCGGCGGGCTGCTCGGCGGACTCGCCTCCGGCAAGAGCACGCAACTTGGCGAAGGTAAGAGCGCGGATTTCCTGCACCCCCAGCACCACATCATAGCCTCTTTCGAGGGTCTGCTTGATCTCCGCGCCCATCAATGAGTCCATACCCAGCTCTGCTAAGTTCGCTGTCTCCGACACCTTACTGGGGTCCTTCACGCCTGTCGAATAGAGCAACATTTCGTTACGATGCTACTGCTACACCATAACAGCAAAGAAGTTGCATTTAGGTGAAAAAAATCATGAACATACGTAGGTACATTGAATGTCAGTTTTAGGTGCGCATCTGGCCTATGATTCAAAGCGATCGAGAGTGAAACTTGAGTTTAGGACAGTCAATAGTAACAGGTGGCCCGTCTGCCTGTTTGCTGAATTATATAAAAATGAAATGTTGTCCCGTAACAATTAATTATTCGGTGAGCAACAATCGAGCATACCGAGGATGTTCGCGACGGCGTGCAGTAGATCCTGCTGCGGCGCGGCGGCGGTGCGACGCTTGTCTGCCAGCACCATGGAAGCCAGCACGGCGTGCGGCTGCGCCAGCAGCGCGCCCAGCGCCTCCATGCACGACGCGATGCGCTGCGGGACCGTGCCGCCCACCACCGCCTCCGCACCGTCACTGCCCACCATGCTGGCGACCAGCCCCACCTCGCCTGCCAAAATCGCCCAGACTCACACACGTGATCCGCTCGATTCGACTTTTTAATATCACTTCTTATCGGAAAGCGCAATGAATCTGATATTCTCGGCAACGGAATCTATATACTTCCACATGCGAGAAATTTGTAATTTACGATCATGTATTGGTACCGTTAGTCGTCGTCCAGTATTGAGACAGAAACTATGTAATATAAGGAAGAACAAGTTACCGATAGCGCCCCACTGCACGGCCAGGCCCGGCAGGCCGTCGGCTTGGCGCTGCTCCATGATACGCTCCATGGCAGAATTGGCGAGTCCGTAGTTGCTTTGCCCGGGGTTGCCGCGACCGCACGACACCGACGAGAATACCACAAAGTAGTCTAACTCCGGCGCTAGCTCGCGGCTGGCAACGTCCAGCGCCTTGGTTCCTGCGATGAGGTAACGATCGCTCAATGCCAAGACCGACGCGAATCGATCGATACACTGCACCGTCGGCTAGTGCTCAATCCGAACGACGTCCATAATTTACGGAAACGGCTCCAAACGAACTCCAGGGGCCGGAAGGATGCGAATCAATAACATACAATAAGACGAAGACAGTAAAGTCAGCGCACCGTCAATCTTGGGGCGGGCGACGGCGCGGAAGTCGTCAGGCGTGAGGTTCTCGAGGAAGGCGTCGCGCAGTACGGCGGCCAACTGGAACACGCCGCCCACCGCGCCGCCGCGCGCCGCCTCGCGCAGCAGGGCGCGCGCGCCCGCCGGCGTCGTGGCGTCCGCCGTGGACAGCGCCACGCGCACGCCCGCCTCCCGCCAGCGCCGCACGCAGCGCGCCTGGTAGCCCGTGCGCACGCCGCTGCGCGAGGTGAGCACGAGCCGCCGCGCGCCGCGCACCGTCAGCCACTCGCCCAGCTCCAGCCCGAACCCGCCCAACCCGCCTGCGAACACGACCACAGTCAGCGGCCGCTCGCCTCGTCACCGCTCCCCTGCGAGCTCTCTCGGACTGGGCCTCACCGACTAGCACGTACGTCTTCTCCGGATTGAAGTACGTCCGCGGGATCGCGGCCAGCAGCTTGGCGCCGGGCCGCGCGCCCGCCGGCTCCTCCTCGCGCACGCGCAGCACGACCTTCCCGATGTGTTTGCCGGTCGCCATATACCTGCACCCGCACAATTTAAGTATTCATTTATTTTTCAAACTTGCATTATTTTTTCCTCGTTTATTTTCGCTCCGTTGTTACTTTAACACACTTAGAATTATGAGCGAATGTTATTTTTTAAAGGATTTTAATATTGTAATCCACGACAAATATGTATGTTTGATTTCATGCAAAATTTTTGTATTTTATATTGCTTTTGACAATTATAATATATAAATAGTAAGCGACAGCCGCGTACACTAAAATAAACTTATGACTGAAACCAAATTCATAGCTAATTATTGCATTTCAAATGATTTATATAATCATAGCAAATAATTACCTCATTGTCAGCGTGCGGGCTAGCACGTGCATTTCGTAACGTATTTTAAAGCAACGCACATAGCGGCCCTATACAATATGTAGTAGCTCTACAAAAAGGATCCAGGCTCCCGTGTACAAAATACACATATTGTTCACTGTACCCCACACAAATGTAATGTACAGTACTCGTTAAGTCTAAAGTACAATCGGTCAACAGCCGCCGGCGAAACCCAGTCTCTTTAGATTTGAAAGTTCTACTAGAAGCGATAAACGGCAATACCCTTAACGTAGTCGTACTTCATCCTCTCGTCACAAAATATGCCGAGTTATAGCGGAAGGTAAGGCGACACGAACGGTGGTAATAAAGCACACAAAGAGACGAGCCAGTACCGGAACGCCTGCTCGAGCTGCTGGTCGCCGAACACGGTGGTGGGCAGCGGGCGCACGGCGCCGGCCGCGATGCCCTCCGCCACGCAGCGCACCACGGCCGCGCGCTCCGCCCCCGCGCCGCCCTCCGTCCCGCACTCGAACAGCGCGTCCAGCAGGATGCCGTGGAACGTTGTGTTTTTCAAGAAGATCGACATGCCCTGCATCGTGACGTAGGGCACTTTATTGTCTCCGCTGTTTTTGAAGCGAATATATCGAACGCTTCACAATCTGATATCGAATCATCGCTACAGTATTACGTGTACTGCTGTTCGGTACAAGCGTAATATCAACGTCGGTTCTTAAACTTAAGTATACTTCGCTTACAGCTTTCAGTGTTTATTTTAGTGATAGACCATTACATATAAATGAAATGAATAGTATACATAAAGGTGTCGTATCTATTCCCGTGATTGGCAACCTACTTATGAGATAAAAACGAAAACAAATTTTATTCTTGTATCAACCTTTTCAACAGTATTCAAGCGACCGGAAAAAGATTGGAACGGACGAGAACGAAAAGCGGACTCACCAGAGGGGTGTTGTTGGATAGATCGAGCTTGCCGATCTCGAGGAACCGGCCGCCCACGGCCAGGCAGCGCACGGAGGCCAGCAGCTTGTCGGCCGCTAGCGAGTTGAGCACCAGGTCGACGCCGCGGCCGTGCGTCCGGCGCAGCACCAGCTGCTCGAAGGACGTGTCGCGCGAGTTGCCCACGTTGTCGGGCGGCAGCGCGGGGAAGCGCTCGCGCAGGAAGGCGCGCTTGTCCGCCGTGCCCACCGTCGTGAACACGGTGCAGCCGGCGTGCAGCGCGATGGCGATAGCGGCCTGGCCCACGCCACCCGTGCCTGCGTGCACCAACACCGACTCGCCCCGCCGCATGCGCCCGCGCACGCACAGAGCGTAGTACGCCGTAGCGTAAGCCACCGGCACCGACGCCGCCTCCTCCAGGGACCTGCGAGAGACTCGCTCACGTATACCATTCAAATCACATAACGACCGCTCCGGCGACGCGTGGCGGCGAATACTCACCATTTCTCCGGCACCTCCCACAGGAATCCGCCGTCGGCGAGCACGGAAGTGGCAAGTCCGCGGGCCGCCACCATACCCATGACACGCTTGCCCCCGGCCGCCCGACCGCTGAATTCCAGTCCCAGAATGCATTCCTGTCACCGACTAGACCGTTAGTAACGCGATCGTATTAAAAACACTCGACATTTTCTTACTAGTGAACGAACGCGTACCTGTCCGGCTAGATTGCCAGGCAGCGCATCGGGCGGAAGCTTGCCGGTGGCCAACATGATGTCGCGGAAGTTGAGCGGCGCGTAGTACACGCGGCACAGCTCCGTGCCGGGCGCCGCGGCCGCCGCCTGCTCCGCGAACCGCAGCGGCGACTCGATCCAGCGCAACGACGCCAGGTCGCCGCGAGTCAACGTGTTCACGTACGCGTGCTCCACCTGCATATCGCGCTCGTTTAAATCGACGTCGAATTACTGTTTTATGTTCGCAGGGTTAGTTAGAATGAGTACGTTTCGAGAGAGACAGAGTACCTGCAGTTGAGCATCAGAGGAGTCCGAGAGCAGCAGATGCCTGTAGCATCCCCATACACCGGCGCGAAGGACGTTAACGGCCAGGTCCTTGGCGACGACGGATGCGTAAGCGGGCGAGTCGGGGTCGAAGGGCTCGCGTGCGCCCGGTAGGTAGTACGCGCGGAGAGCGCGGCCGCCGGGCTCGCCGCGCAAGCACGCCGCCAACCCCAGCACGCCGCCGCTGGGCGTGCGCGATACCACGTACACGCGCACATCCTCGCTCTCAGCGCGCTGTAGCGCCGCGCGCAGCTGCTCCACCCACGAGTACGCATTTTCCTCGCCCACCTCCACCACAAGGCGCGCAGCGGGCGGCGCGGGCCACCGCCGCAGCAGCACGTACTCGCAGCTGGCGGCTATCTGGCGCGCCACCGGGTACAGTCTCGCCGCCGTCAACGCGTCCCGAGCCGCACGCTCGTCCACCGCGCCGTGCGGCTCCTCTAGCAGCAGCATGCCTCCGTCGCCCAGTGCGCCCGCCAGGTGCCCCAGTACGCCGGAGCCGTGCCTCGACAACACGTCCGCGGCCAGCACCAGGTGGCAGTCGGCGTCCGGGGGCCCGCTACGTGCGTCCTTCGGTGTCACCTGTATCGCATCGTTTCGCTAAAGTTCCCATTTGAAACGGTTTTAAGTTTTTTGAAATCCATGCATCTATATACAAAGTTCACTTGTTCTTGATAAAATTAAAAGGTTTGGAACAAAAGCCAAGCGTGTCTCTCGCACATTCATTTCATATTAATGCTAACCTTAATGCCGACGTCCTGCATCGGAGCGTTGTACGCAGTGGAGGCGGCTCCCGCCGCTAGAAGCGCATCGACGCGCACTTGTGGTTCGGCCTCGAGGAGCTGGAGTGCCAGCGGCAGCAGCAGCGCCTCGGGCGGTCGGTCCAATGCCGCCTCCGCCACGCGCAGGCGTAGCGCTCCCGCGTTCTCCAGGACGATCTGAAGATTCACAGTCATCGCGTCTCGTTTCGATCGCGAAGTATCCTCGGTGGCCACAGCGGTGTTATCGTATGGCAGGAACACGTATTTCTCCAGCTTGGGCGGTCGCTGCGGATTGAGGCGGCGCGGCGCCAGGCTGGTCTTCACGCCACGGAATTCGACGCCACCGGCCACGATCGCGTCCACGTCGCGCAGCATGCGCACCGGAAGCTCTCCCGTCGCCGTCGCCGCTGCGGCCGCGCGCTGCGCCGCGGGGTCGATTAGCGCGCGCTGCAGCCGCGTGGGCAGGTACAGCTCACGTGTGTCTACGCCGATGATGCCGAACTGCAGCATGGTATCCATGAAAGAGATCCAGTTGTCTTCCCAGGCGAGCGTGCCCGCGGTCCCGCGGGGGTCGGACGTCTTGATGCCGCGGAAGATGCCACTGTAATTGTACCCGCGAAGACGCAACTCTTTATAGATGTCGTCGGTGACGAGCGGCAGCAGGTCGGGCTCGTCGGCGGCGGGCGGCGGAGGCGGCGGCAGGCGCTCGCGTTCGGGCCGCTCCGCCAGCCGCACGCTACCGGTCACGACCACGCCGCCGCCCTCGCACACGTCGAACTCGCCGGTGCCCTCCAGCACGTTGATCAAGAACCGCACGGGAGCGTCACGCGTCACTATGGTGGCTCGTCTGAACTGGACGTTCTCCATTATCACCGCGGTCTCCTCCAATTTCTTATTGTGTAATTTCGCCATCGTCCTCCACACGAGAGTCTGAAATGTGTAGATTCGTTAAGTCATTTCGATTCGAATACGGAAGTGACCGAAACGACGGGGAAATAAGCGGCGTCTCACCAGGTAGCCGGTGGCGGGGAAGAGGATCCGGCCGTCGATGTTATGTCCGGAGATAAACGCGTCGTCGTTCTTGGAGAGATCGTATTCGATGACGTTCTCACCGGAGCGCGCGGAGCCGAAGTCGGCCACGCTCCACTCCACCGAGTGGTCCCAGAGCACGCGCGACGCTAGACCCGGCGTGCCGCGCGACACGGGCACTGTACGCGGCCGTAGAGCTCCCCCACGCGGGGCTGGCCACCCGCACCGTAGAGCCTGCGGCATCACGCCCGGTGAATGAAATGCCATCAATGCAGCTGTACCACAGTTAGTGCAGCAAGGAGCGGTACCGACTTGCCGACGGCGGCCAGCAGGTGGAGTGCGGGATCGGGCGCGTCGCGACGCACGAGCGCCACGTGCGCGGCGGCGGGCGCGGGCTTTGCACGCTTCAACACGGCCTGCAGCAGCGCGTGCGGGGCCACCTCCAGCAGCACCGCGCGTTCGGGCACCGCCGCCAGCGCCTCCGCGAACCGCACCGGAGACAGAAGGTTGTTCACGTGGTACGCCGCATCGCTCAGCTTCGCTGTTACACGCCACTTTTTACTCTACGGGTGATGGGTGAGTATGGGATGGGTTATTTTGATTGTTGAAAGGTGCAAGGCATACTATAGATACGGTACGTGCTATCTTCGTGACGAGCATGATTCGAACGTCGTATATACAAGCAAATTTTACCGATTTCTGAGTCCCATTGTTCCTTCGGCAGCGAGGAAGAAATCCACTTGGCCGAACGCGGCTTAGGGTGGGGGATGACGCGCTCTAGGCTCCGGCGCAGCAGCGGCGCGGCCGTCGCGATGTACTTGCTGTGGAAGGCCACGCCCGAGCTGTTGACGCGCCGCGCGAACACGCCCTCGCCCGCGAGCTCCGCCACGAACCGCTCGATGGAAGCCACCGGCCCCGATATCTAGGCATACATTCCCTGAACTTAAGCTCACCTAATAAATAGAGAACCTCTCGTTTCGTTACATTACGATCATGAAAACCCCGGATATTATCGGTATCTATTTATATTCATTGGTGGTCGATTTGACGAGTGTTCGTAAGTTTCTTACGATGATATAAAATATGTATTTTGAATTTGAAATTGAGGAATCAACCCAAACGAAAGAACTTGATTCAGACACGTACGGTGACGCTGTCGGCGGCGTTATGGCAGGCGGGCACCACATCGGGCGGACAACGTGCCACGCACTGCTCCCACGAGAGACCCACGGCGGCCATGGCGCCCGGCGCCAGCTTGGCGTCTACGATGCTGCGCCCGCGCCAGTACGCCGCCAGCACGGCTTGTTCTGCAGTTAGTGTCTCGTCCGCGTATGCGCACCCTGCTCACGGTAACATTATACTTTACTACCCTGCTGTAAATACGATGTCATTTGGTCCCGAAGACTGCCACATACCGATTTCTCCGACGGAGTGGCCTACGATACCATCCGGCCGGACGCCAATAACACGCAGAACGTCGACCAGCGCCACCTGAACCGCGGCGATAGACACAAACGACATGACGACATCGTCGAAAGCGGCGTCCGCAGCGTCTGTGAGCACGTGTTTCAGGTCGATGCCATGCGGTCGAAGTGCCGCCGCCGACCTCTCCACGGACGTTGCGAACGTCGGCAGTCGCATCAGCGTGCGCCCCATGCCCGCCCACTGCGAGCCCATGCCGGAGAACACGAACCAGATCGGCCGCGGTTCGCCTCCCTCCACTTCCTGTACGGGAAAATAAGCGTTCATATTTTTTTACACTATAAGCTTTAGCCGCTAAACTTACGGCGGAAGCGAAATACTACTTACGATAATCTCTTCTACGCCGGGATCGGCGAGCAAGCGATAGCCGCGGAAGCCGTGGCCGGGTATGTTGTGCGCATGCACGGCGTCGAGTAGCGCGTGCAGTTCGGCATCGTCGGGGTGGTCGGCCGCCAGCCCCAGCAGGCAGCGCGCGGCGGCCTCGGTGCGGCCCGAGGCCAGCAGCAGCCGCGCCACGGGGTAGGCCGCACGCCCGCCCCGCGCCCGCCGCCCCGCGCCGCGCTCCGCCTCCATGATCACGTGTGCGTTGGCGCCGCCGAACCCGAACGAGTTCACGGCCACGAGGCCGCCTTCCCACGGAGTGTTGCAATCCACTACCTTGGGGACGATACAGAGTCACCACGGCCCTTATCGCACGTCAAAGTCCAGTCATTCGGAGACTGATGTTCAAACCGATATAAAACTTCAACGTTCACGACTTTTTTTAAGTATAATGTGAACAGATGTACTGTAGAAAATATTTAACCCTAATTTTTCTATTCTCCGATTTACTTTTCCGAACTTTCTTTCGCTAAAAACCTTATTCGCAGAACTATTGACATTAAAAAAAAACGAAAACAACCAAATCAGTAGAACGGTTCTCTGTGTTGTAGTTATCTATTAATAACAATACATTTTTATATACACAGGTATTCTCAATTGCTTAGCGAAAGACGGCTAATTTTCATGTTCGAGTAGGTACGCTATTTTTGCAATGAACTTTGCAATGAGTTTGTCTTAATTTTTTCAATTCCATAACTCTTAATTTCGTACCTTTATTCTGCCGTCGTTGAGCGCCGGGATATCCGGATTGGGGTTTTTAAAGTGTAAGTTAGCGGGAATCACGCCGTGCTCCATCGCGACCACCATCTTTGCGATGGAGCACAGTCCCGACGCGGGCTCCGAGTGGCCCATGTTAGACTTCACGGATCCCAACAGGAGCGGGGTCTTGCGATCTTTGCAGAATAGTTCGGCGATAGCGTTCACCTCCTGAGGGTCTCCCACCTAAAAAAATTTATCATTAAATAATCAAATGGTAAATATTTTTTTTCGAATTAGAAAGACAAGATTTACTATAAAATTAACCCATCTTATCCCGCTTACTTTGGTACCGGTACCGTGAGCCTCTACATAGACCACGTCTTGTGGGCGAAGACGCGCCTCGGCGAACGTCTCCTGGGCGAGAGCGCGCTGCACTTCGCCGGACGGGAAAGTGATGCCTTGAACTTTGGCACCGTCGGTGTTCATGCGGGCGGCGCGCACCGTGGCGTACACGCGGCGGGCGGCGCTGCGCTTCTGTAGCAGGACCACCACGGCTGCCTCCGAGCGCACGTAGCCGCGCCCGCTCGCGTCGAACGCGGCGCAGCGGCCCTCCGGCGACAGCATGCTGAGTCGGTGGAAGTTGAGCGAGTTGGCAGGCTTCAGGCACAGGTTGGTGCCCGCCACCACCGCCGCGTCGCACTGTCCGGCGCGAATGGCGCCGAGCGCTTGCGCCAGGGCGAACATGGAGCTCGAGCACGCGGTGTCGATCGCGTACGAGGGTCCTTTCAAGTCGAACGTGTAAGAGATGCGGTTGGGGAACATGGCGCGGCAGCAGCCCGTCAGCGCGTACCCATTGATCTTGTCGGGGTCCGCGGTCCACATCTCCTCCGTCTCGGAGTTCGAAACGCCCACGTACACGCCGGTGCGCGAGCCGCGCAGCTCGGCGGGGTTGTAGCCGGCGTCCACGATGCTCTCGTGCGTCAGTTCCAACAACAGTCGCAACTGTGGGTCCATCAGGTGCGCCTGCTTCGGGTGCACTCCGAAAAACGTGGCGTCGAAATGGGCGAGATCTTTCAATTTCCCGTTGCGCTCTGGGAGCCCGTGGAGACCTGACGACGAATATTCACGAACGTGAGCGCCAGTGCGAGAGTAAGGTTGCAGCTCGTTCGTGTTAATTACAAACACACAAATATATACTTATACCATGAATTTAATCCTACGTGCCTAATATTTTTGAAAGGTTTTCGAACGTGCGCGAGTCTCGTTTAAAATGGCAGCCACCGCCCGGACGTCTGTAACCGACCTTCACGGCCTCCAACAGAGTCGGTGGGAAGGGGGCGTCACTGTGAGCACGGTTAGTGACGGGTGATAATTAAGAATTAGTTGGCGAGTATTCATTAGGATCGGGTCTGCAGGCGTGGGACCGTTCATCAAATTCGTACAGTTCATACTTGTCGGTGTGAGTGCGGTCAGTGCGGGTTATTTGAATCCATCGGTTTACGGTAGAAATAGGGATGGCGGGGAAATTTTAACTCGATTTGCATTACCGTCAAAGGGAAAGTAACTTTTTATCATTAAATATTTTGTTTGTTTTATTTTAATTGTGATTACATTAGGTACAGGGACGGATGACTCGATCGATATCCAAGATACCGCTGGGTGCGGGCGCGCGTCGCCACGACGGGACAGAACTCACAGAAACGCCGCGCGTGCGAGCGGCCGGCGGCGAGCGGCGGACGCGGTTATCATATTTGAATAATCCGGGAAAATATTTTCATTACTTATACATCGAATTTATTAAAGGAAACGTTTATGAACTATGAAGTTATAAAATTAATTTTAATCACAAAAAATCAATTGTTCGATTTCATATCGAGCTCGTAACTAAATAATATTTACATGTCCGGTACGTGTCGCGTTTGTAAATGGGTTATCCTCGGTCCGCGAGCGACGCACCGTGCGGCGCAGGGCGAGGTGGAGGAAGGCTCGTTCGTGGCTCTCCATTTAATGGACACTTGAAATTTACGAAATTTTAACACTATTACGTGTTTTTTTCTCGTATCGTAATAAAAATGAATCCATTTCTATCAATATTTTATAAGATACTATTGTACCTAGTCATTCCGGTGGCCATCGCCGACGGCGGCCACCAGCGGCCACCAGCGGCCACCAGCGGCCACCGGCGGCCACCAGCGGCCACCGGCCCGCCCTCTGCCGCCGCGTGTATCTAATCGTTACGGACGCCGTGCGCGCCCGTACGACTCGATACCGGAAGCTTCTCGATATCGATTTAATCGAGGCTCAGTTAGTACCGAGATAAATTTAATGAATACGAATGTGTTTGTGGCCCAAGAAAACGGTTCGTGTGCGGAGAACCAAACGGCAGCGTTCAAGACGTTCACGGTATGTCGGCTCACAGAAACCTTTTCACAGCTCCGCCCGCAAGTAGCTAATTGATTTTTTGTAATTAAAATAATGTTCTTAATCGATGTTTTCAACTGATTTTTTGTTAGAAAATAACATCTCCTGGCCTGTGAAACGTTCTTAATGTCGCACTATCTGCATGTTATGTGAATGTCTTGACGTGTGAAATGAATATGAAATTGAATATGAAATTATCTTGACGCCGAAGTAACGACGGACGCGACCGAGACGCTAGCCGCTGAAGCCACTCGAGGAAGATATATTGTTGTTAAACTCCAGTTTTCCGCTCCGCTAAGGATATTTGCGCATTAATATTACACATGTTTACGTCAACTATGTGTCATCGCCGTCGGTTACGTTATTATTTACCTCGTATCCTATATTGAAGTATGTGGATATAACTAAATAAATAAATAAATATCGGTGAAGATCGTTACATGTGTAGCCGCCGTGGGAGTCGCGGGCCGCGGAGGCTGCGAGGTTCCTCGTGTGGCCGCTCAGGCGTGAGCGCAATACCGAACATTTTTTGTTATTATAGGATTATAATAAGCATAATATTAATAAATTATTCAAAGAACATCTTCTTAAATAAAATAGTTATGCAAATCGGGTATTTTAATAAATTTAAATAGCAGTAAAGGCATATTACTAACGATACGAGTACGTACGTCATTTACATTACCAAAGCGAACGGCGAAAAAAGAACATTTATAAGAATCATTATAATTTGTATATGAAAATCATATACTATGTATTTGAAAACAAAGGTTTATTTCTGATGAAATATGAAATAACGTAGTAATTTATTTGGAAGAGAACAACATTTTCGGTGACATATCATGTCAATAGATTTTTATTTTGTATTTTATGCCTATATTTCAATTATATCGAATCGGCTAAGAGGTGGCATCGCTGAGCGACATTAACTCGGCGAACTTCTACGAGGGCCGCGGCACCCCGCGCTCTCGCCCCGCTTCAAATAATATCACATCTATTAAAATGGTTGAAATCCATGACTATTCTTAATTGTGCATAATATAATCAATAACATGAATGTTAGCCCGTGCGTCGTGCAGCGGCCCGCCGCTGGAGGCTCGCGGGGCGATGCTCCGGTTGACCGATGACATACGACGTATATTATATACATAGCTTTTTCTCGCGACTTCGTCCCGCCCTCGCCCCCGCAATCTCCTTCGGAGGTAGAATATCGTAAAATGTGTTTTTAGTTCATCTCGACGTATCAAAAAGATATTTCTACCAAATTTCAGCCTTGTCGGAGCTGTAGTTTGGATACTCCAACGTTTACGCCCCCGCAATCCTCTTCGGGGGTGGAATTTCATTAAACCCGTTCTTAGCCGATCTCCACTTAGCGAAAGAAGTATTCCTGACAAATTTCGAGTCTCTACGCCTTATAGTTCCAGATATATGGTGATGAGTCATTATATACATAGAAAACCTCTTAAATACACATATATGTATATAGATGTCGTCCGTAACTCGTGGCCGTAGTCCGCAAGTGGCTTTGCTGTGGCCCAGCGTGCGACGGCGCTAACGGTGTATTTCTTCTATTGTATATAATATTTTATTTATTTATGTTACATAGTATTTGAATTTTGTTATAATTTCATAAGTATTAGGTACGTAATAAGCTTTCTATAAGATATGTATTTATTTTTAACGGCCAATTAATTATCAACTCGTCAAGATTGCACGCAAGCGTCTGTGGCGATTATATTGATTTATGGCAAACCGTAGGCAAGTTTGAGTGTCATCTCTTACGAGTAAATATAATTAGTTTCCTTCCGCGGACGCACCGCTGCGGCCCATTGACGTCCCGCGCCTTACCATTTACACAATTTTTGTGTTTCGTTTCGTTTTCTGGTGACTTTATCGACGGATTTCAAATAACGTAACATCACGCCTGTAATCCCCTAATGGGTAGGCAGAGGAATGTAGTACACCCCCGCAATTCACCGGTTACGTTTAAGTCCCACGATGGAATAGGTGGGTGAGCCTATTGTAATGCAC
>DWDX01002315.1:0-15542 GCA_018245675.1 Agara michaeli
CCTGTGAGAGATCCAATAGTCAATCGGCACTCGATACACAAGTCAATATTAAGTACAAACAATCAATTTAGTTGATTAGTTCAATCAGGAAAATCACCACAAAGTACACGGACAATTTTAATTAGAAGAAATCCATTAAAAGTCCATTGTTGGACAAACTTTTCTGTCCACAAATGGCGCCGCTTGAAACTTACTCCCGAATGACAATCCAATATGAAAATACCTACACGTGAGACAATTTAAAGATCTTATGCGATCATTGCTTATGATGAAAGTATCTATTGTCATTGATTTGGTTATAAAAATAATGTACGTAATCTAATTCTCTATATGTAGATGTATGTAAAAGGAGCAATTACGTGTTGATTTAGAAAGATAGAGTCGAATGCATTATTACTGGACTAGAAATCACAACAGCGCCTCATGCAAGTCAATTATGTCTGTCTGCCGCCTGGTTAGCTACCCGATCTCACTGATACAATATGAATTTAGTACAAACGAGTTACAGTTGGGGCGAAAGTTATTTAACATGATTATAACAGTACGTATTTCGCGGTGAAATTGTGTTAAAATTCAATTGTCTTGTTTCCAGCACTGCATGAAACACTTTTAGCTAATACATTTATTACGTAAGAATAGTTTGCCAGACGCCGCTATCTCTACTTACTTCTGTTTATCTATTCCATTAATAATATTAAAAGAGCTTATGGAGTGACATTATTTGAACTCAAGATAAATTTGTTGTATTCGGATTCTAGGTAGGTACCGACAAAATATAAAATGAAATTGATACCTTTATAACATATAATGAGAAATAAAATAATATGACCTTTCATTAAATCATCTCCGGCACTCGCTGCCGGTTCATTTAATGCACTGATATTGGACCATTGCGTTACATACATATCATATGCATTTATACATTTGTTACAGAGATGAAAATACGAAGATATAAAAGTTATTGTAGGTAAGCGGTGTATGTCTTTTATTTTAATTACGACAGATGATTAGCTAGTTTGTTAGCAATATTGTTATTTCGATTGGGTATTGCAATCGAATACAATTATCATAAACTTTTGTGGAGCACAACGGTTGAAAGCTTTAAGTATCTAGATAAACACGTGTCGTGTAATGACACCGGTCACGGGCAAGACATTTGTCCTGCTCCTCCATTTTTGCAGTCATCCAGGCCTTTGAGTACGACAAACGTCGAGTGTTTGTGAGTATGGCCGACCTAACACCTAAACACAGGCGACCTAACATTTTTTTTATTTTAAAATTCCCTCTATTAATTCCTTAGATAGAGTAGGAGTACTCATTGTACTTACTTATGTACGCACTGGTCACGCACTCAACTCTCCTGTTATTACGTCGGAAAAAACACTGGTGCTCTCTACTATCAAATAGGCTAGTGTTCAAAAAGTTCACGTCCCGTAAGACAAATAGCAAATGATGAAACTTAAAAAGTAAACGTACGAAGATGATGCAATTATGAGTTGATATTACAACGAGGTACTAGTGAGTAGGTAAGTACAACGGGAGCGTTGTAACGAGTGCAAATGTCACCCCAAAGATACCACTTCATACGATATGTACTGTACTCGTGTCTCGTCATATTATTGTATATAATAATAGTTATCAACTACAATGTAAAATGTAATAAATAATCATAATAACTGATAACAGGAATTTTAAATCTGCATTATACATTAGTACGTGAGTTTATTTAAAACGTTCAAGTACATACCTAGTTGTAAATCCTGGCAAAGCATTTTATATTTGAAAAATATTTATAACAATTATTGAAAAGTAAATCTTACTAGGATATGACGTAGATATTTTCCTGTATTTTCTAAATTGTCTATTTTGGCCTTTAGCCCACTATAAATTTCAGAGAGAGAAATCGTGCAGTTTAAGAACATGGATTAGCCCGAGTTGCGGAAAATTGTGATATACGATGAACCGTAATAAATGTTTAAACCCATATAACGAAAAAAGGAGATAATAATGTAACTAAATATATTATACACTTCATATATTATACACTTAATTTGCATGTGTAACTTACTATCTCTTTTTGCTAAAACTCTTGCACCATTTTATTATATACAAATAGATATAAAACTAGAAACCAGAGACAATATTAAAAGATACAGTTCGAATATTTCACACAAACCGTGGTATCTTTTTTACAACATATACCTACTCGTAAATGTCTTAGGGTGCGAGAGTTATTTCTTTCTGTATCAATATTTCGTTGCTGCTGCAACAAACATTATGTGGCCGTTTCAATTTCAGCGATTTTAAGGCTTGAATAATAATTTGTAATTTCGTTACAGGCTAAAGTAGGAAAGTGATAATAGCGGGAGAGGTAACTTGTCAGCACATTGAAAGAAGACATAATCACATGTTTTTTTATATTCTTACGCAAAAAATTTACATACTAATTTGTTTTGAAAAATCGTAATCTGCTAATTATAAAATAATACTTCGGTTTACGTGTCGTTCAAACTGTACGTATCACGCAGATACTGTAGTTGAAACTTCTGCAGTCTCGCGAGAATGTAGAGAAACGGTTTCATTAAATTCGGAAAGCTGTCAAAGTGCAAATCTGTTCCCAACTCTGGCGCTTGTCCTTCTAACCCCATATACCTACTAGGAATATACAAAATCGATTTATTTATATATCATACTATAATCTGGTTTACATCATATTGTGGGCAGTGAGGTTAATCTTGTTTTATTTTGCATTTAGAACTCACTCTGAATATATAAAATACTTGATGTATTCAAGTATTTTATAATAAAAACATGGTATTGGTAGTAGTGCCAGTCTCATCTAATAGTATAAAAATATTCATACATAATACATATACACAAGTAAAGAAAGAAAAACTGTCAAACGTAAGCCTATCGCTCAATAAGAAAATTAAAAAAAAAAGTTTACTACTGTTTTTCCAATTCGAAACAGGAGACATTTTCATTGGAACCAAAGATTCTGTTGTTATCTTTATACGATCTGTCTGTTTCACTTAGCAAAACAAATTTGCTCTTAAAAACTCAGACACTATAATTTATACAAATTAATTTTATGATCCATTTTTTCTTCCCTTACTTCATTTTATAAACCAGCGCCTGTAAATAATAAAACCCTGTGAAATATAATCAGTAAAGGTCTAAGCTACGGGAAAATTTTGCTTATATTTCCGTTTCTTCGCTTTAATTTTTATTACTTTTATTTTTGTATTAAAAAGGCAAGTTCATTTACATTTAAATTGGGCGAAGATCTCTTTGTTATGTCTACAATCAAATTTATATTTTACGTAATGTTACTTATAGGAAGGTAGTTTAATACTCGTATTGCTGCCTTTAAATATAGCATTAATTTTCTGTGCTACCACGATGAACTTTATACATAAATATGTAGTTCCAATAACCAACATTGAGTGCTCTCAACGTTTTGACACACTAAGTATGACACAATAAGTTTTTAGGTTACATGTTGTTTTAGAATTACATTATTCTTAAACAATTTCTTTTTTCTTATTAGTTTTTCAATTCCAAGTAATCAGACAAGAATTCCAGTGGTTGTGATGATCACAGCGCTTAGTGCTTATTATGGTTTAACTAAGCCATATTATTGTTGCTATATTTAAATTCAAATGAGTTGCTCAAACATAAAAGTAACCATAAAGAATCACAGTAGAATTTCGACCACTAAGCGATCCTAGTATGTATCCTATAGACGTGATATTGGTGACACGATTGTATCAATATTTACAAGGACGAAATTCAAAGCAATGCGAAGTTCAATTTGTTATTACAAAACCGATATATATATTTATTTATTTTATAAAAAAAGGTCCTTAAAACCCAAAAATTGGCAAGCAAAAACAATAGAGAAATATCTAATATCAAAAATAAATATTTTTTTTTAGTTAGATTAACTGTCGAACTACTCAATTTCTTTGTTTCAACGAAGAAATTGAATATTGAGAAAGCTCTGCAAAAATCCATTTCGAAAACGAAGAATGTAGAGATTTCTATAGAGAAGATATTGAATAATATATATTATTTACGATGATGATTGGAAGTTATGTAATCCCTGTGCGCTGCGCACTGCAGACGGCGTTTTGTTACATATAGGTACCTACGTTTAGATACCACATGGCGCAATATATACATGTGTAAGGTTACATTCTAACCAGTGACCACGAGCGCATCAGAACTGTTGTTGCTTAATTTACGTATATACTTATATAACTTTCTGTTAATTCGAAGAGAAGACAAATTATAATAATATTAAACTCAGAACGGTCAATGTAAAACAATTACTAATTACATTCCTTTCATTCAGACAAGGATTAAAACACATGTAGGTATCTACGAGATCATTATTTATTAATCACTAGCTTTTGCCCGCGACTTCGTCCCGCCACCGCCGCAAAAAATTTAATTATTTACGACATCACATTAGAAAACTCAAAAATAACAGTATTTCTCTACTAATTAATCGATGTTATTGTACATATAAACATTCCTCTTGAATCACTCTATCAATTAAAAAAACAGCATCAAAATCCGTTGCGTAGTTTTAAAGATCTAAGCATACATAGGGACATAGGGTCAAACAGTGGAAAGCGACTTTGTTTTATACTATGCATTGATACTTCGCATCAATATCATATTTTATAGTTACTACTTATCATTACAGAAATAGGGACATATTATAATTGTGCTAAAATAACCAAAAGTGTAACTGTCTAATTTATTTACACATACTCCCATATAAAGTAATATGTATAATAATAGCAAATGTTCATGATTTCGGGATGCTGGACACGTAACAGTTTACAACGGTTCGTGTTTCGCGCCTGTTATTTGCTTCAGGTATGCCTCTAACGCTTCTGGTTTTGCTATTTTCCATTGATAGTGACCATTTAAGGTACATATAGATATCTATGTTTGTCTGTATGATAAAACATGGGCCGCGGTATTATTAATAAAATCGAATAATAAAGTCTTTAAAACTTCACATACAGCGCGATTTCAAAAACATCCTACTAGTTATACGATTTTACAAAAAATATAAGTAATTCAATAGCTGCCTATGCGCTCCAGTTTCATGGTTCAGTTCCCGATTTGAGCCGAGCTATTCCTTACATCGGATCGCTTCTGTCAAAAACACCCACCAAATGTAGTGGTTTTAAATCTGCCTCTGTATGATATTTAATATCATGATTTAAAGCGATTGATATTTAGATATTATGGTATGTAACAGTAACATTGAAGAACTTCACAACGAATTTCTCGAGTACTTAAGAAGTTTTTTTAAATTACAATTTTCCATTTGCTGCATTATATTTTGTATATAAGATTTTATTATAGTCTGTGTTGAGCGTATGTTCGCATTGAATTTTGCTATTATAGAAATAACCAACCTTTTTGCTAGCTTGCAGCTACAACTTTTTTGATTTCAGGAAGTTAATATTTGCGTAATAGCTACCATATTTTGAAAACTGCTCCAAGGTCGAGAAGGTCACGACTCGCGGACAAACGTTCCATTGTGTGGTAGAGTAGCTCATAAATAACGTCTTTCGTCTCCGTGACTCAAAGAGCGCGTTAAAATGTTGTCCCCGGTTGTCGATTCAACATGACTATTGTCGTGCAAATCCGCAACCTATTCTTACATACATATTCACATGCAAAGATTCGCTTTACCGCCAAGCTCCAAAAAGTTGACTTTAGGATTTGAACACAATTGTCGGTACTCGTAATTCTTTTATTTAACGTTCTAAATGTTGTAGAACGTTCTGAATATAAAAAATTGTCGATACTCATAAGTCTATAAAAATACTTTGGAAGTCACTAACGACATTATACTAAAAATGTGATGATACCTATTGCTTATTGAAAACTCATTTCAGAAGGCATTGTTTGTTGGTATCTAAAAATTGCAATCCAAAGAATATTTAAATACAGAGTAAGGAAAATCTATTTTACATGTTGTATTTACACCATTTTTATATACTTTTCACCCGAACGTGATAAAATTTTGTGCAGCAAATAATCACATATTAATTTATTATTTGAATATAGCAAACGAATGAATTGCCGGATGAAGGACACGGCTTATAGTAGTTTTATTGCCAAAAAAATGTGTATTTGTTCCCTCATGTGCGATAGATCATACATTAGCAAAATCCGCAAAAATCCTGTAGCAGCCTCAGGTTAGTGGCGCAATCAATGCGCCGCCGGCGCGGCTGCAATTCGTTGAGATTACTGCACCAACGATAAAATCTCTTACATTTACATTCGTTACATTTTCGGCTCTGTGCTTTTCACGGTTTTGAAGCTTTTAATGCACTTTTAAGTCTTTGTTTGCGCTGCTTTTTATCTTAAATAAATGGGTCACCGCAGAATAAATAATGCAGCGACATTTTTTTAAATATTCACCAAGAACAAAATTAGAGTACTAAGAGTTTTTATGGCGAACCCTCATTTATTGTAACTGCTTAAATTTGTACTTGCCTATTTGTCGATTAGGTATGATTGATATAGTCCTTCTTGACATCTCCTGTGTGAGCAAACATCACAGTTACGTTAATACAATTCTATTGCTTTCCGTGGCATTAATAGCAACAGAGTCGGCACTGCCATTTTTATATAGAACGGAGTGATAAAAATAGAATTAATCAATGTACGGGTACGTGTTCTTTGGTCCAAATAAAGCAATGCCAAGATTACTTTAGGGCGTTTCATTTATTTTTGTCGTAATTATACAGCGTATAAAAGCAATTAATTACCAAAATGAAAGAAAGAAGAATAACCGTCCACTAATTGCCTCTAACATAATTGCCAGATTCACATTAAATTTGGTATAAAATTAGTGGATTGTCTGACACGAACACGAGTCTCTGCTATGCACAAGATTGTATATAACGCTTGTAAACATAAAAGCATGCACTTACTGTATGAACAACAACTGAAGAATGTTTACACGACTATTTAGATATTTACAATTTTTGTAATACGTTGAGGTTGCAAAGCATAGTGTGCGATTACAACATGTGAATTTTACAACATGTGAAGAATTTAAAACTGGCGTTCATTTTAAACCCCACGATGTTGTTGACGCCATGTGATTTTTTTTTTCTGGTCAAATATGTCTGAAATCAATCCGATTATATTCTCGTTGCCTTATGAAAAGGTAAGAGTCAAATATTTAAGTGCTATTCTCTGATAAATCAAGTCCTTAAAAAGTAAGGTTTTATATAAAATAATATTTCATGGAAGTAAGTAATAGTAAATAACAGAATGCAAAATGAAAAAGAAGCTTTGAAATGAACGTCTCGTGGCGGATCCAACGTACCGACGCAGACTTGCCTGTGCTTCCACAGACGATAAACTTATGGTGCGTCGGCGCGGACTGGTCATAGAACAATTTGCATGTGAAAATGTCGAATTTGGTGATTGTTAAAATAAACGAAAATTTCGCATTGTACATAATTTATCATAAAATGTTCCACATTCCTTACACATAGATACAGTGACTAAACATTTTTAACATTTTGATAATAAAATACTTATTAACAAATAAATAGAGGAAATGTTAAAAATCGAACGTAACCCTATGAGTATAAGCTTAGAAAATCAATTTTGTAATATCAGATTTCAAAGTTATTTAATTTTAAGTGTTAACATTGTTCAGCGGGAGAAGAGGATCAAGGAGGTAGTAGAAGCTGATGATGATTAGCTGAGCCTAGATTGACATAGGGCGATGTTGCTGATGGAGCCGCGACCCGGCACACTGGTGGTTTTACTTTATGGAGGCTCCACCGGCGCAATTCGCGCACTCGTCAAGCAAGAACAACGCAATAAAGGTACGTTCCACGCCATACTCTCCCCCTATATTACCCTCCGGATACTTACCCTCTCGCCCGCCATTTCCGCTCCTAACTTTCCCGACTCCACTCATAATGATAATAAACAGCTCGCTTTTAAACGTTTTTTCTCTTCACGATCGCCCGCTAATGAAGGTAGCGGGCTCACTCGTTACAAGAATATTACTTGTACATCAACAATTTATGTTTTGTTCCGTGAAAAGCTACAAGTGTTATTTTTATGTACGTCTAAAGCTCAACTTTATGATAATGTACCTTGTATCCAAAAGTCTATTTACAATAATAACACGAAGGATGTGGGTTTACCAAAAAGGATGCTATAGATCCTTAATAGTTGTATAGTTTATAACTTTTTAGCTTTGTTTACTTATTAAACATGTTTTATAATAGTCAGGAAGTTTTCGCTACATAATGCACGAACAGAAATGAAAACACTTGAAAAGAGTGAGAATTCGTGGATATTCTCTGTAAAGTTGAAATATTTCAGGCTTAATGAATACGTTTTGTTATTTTAATTAGTGTATTACAATAATATATTTTGCTTGTATTCAAACAATATTAACATATGTATATAGTAGCAAGACCGAGCGTGATTTTCCCTGTTATTGTTAGTCGTTACACCTTTTCAATGGCCTTGGAAGTAAGCTAAAAGTGTCTAATATAGTAGTTGGATAATATCAGTAAGCACTAAAACAATATGATTCATGTTCCTAGTAATAGGGAGACACGCGTGCTTAGGGTAAAAGCAAACTGCAAACAACTTAGAACAGGTCGTATATTTTTTCAGTAAGGCCAAATTCAGAGTAAAATTTACATAAGAATGACGACAGTATGGCGATATGTGGACATGGTGGCATCCGCATTGGCGTGAGTAGATGAAGTGCCCAAAACCGAGCAAGACTGAAACCGCTGCCGCCGCATTAGGCTTAACAGGGCCGGGCGGACGTTCCTACTTTTATCTAAAGAAAATACAAAGAAACACTAAAGTCTAAAAGTTTTGGAGGATACTAGCCTAAAGTTGTAATACTACTACCTACTCACGGCGTGTGACTTCCATATCCAGACTATTTTTTTCTATAAAACGGATTAAATACATAATCCGCAGAAACTCCAATGTAATTAACTAAATAATACCCTATTTACTTATTGCAATTACGAGATCATATAAGAATATTGTAGAACATATGAAAAAATTTCATCTCTTGAACACTGTATTGTACAAAATATGACTTCTAATTGCTGTAAACGATTTAACAAATTTACTGTTTTTCATTTACGACTAAATTAAATCAGTAAAGTTAAAACAGTTTTATGGGAACCTTAATATTGAATGTTGAATACCGAATATTAATAAATTAAATAAAGTATTAATTCAAATATTGTTAAAACGTCTATATTACAAAATTAAAAAACCAATAATAATAAAAACAAATAAACTTTTTCTTGTAAATAAATATAGTCATAAAAATGAAATCAATTCACTCCAAACGCAAATAAGTTACCCATATTTTACTGCCTTTTCCTTCGGACTCCCTTTGCGGTTCCGTAATGTTTTAGTGAGTAATGTGCAGAACGAAATATCATGTAGTCCCAATCTAACAATAAATCAATGATCCACTGTGAGTGTGGTTCGCATACACACAAACTTTTACGTATAAGGTTACTTTTACATATACACAGCACCATGAACGACAGCAATCAACGTTGAACTAGTAGGTCTATATGTAAATTTGCACAAAACGCTTAATCAACCTATCGTTAATACAACTGAGTAGGTACCTTTGAAAAGGCTGTAATTTTTATATACCCGTAGCAGAATTTTGAAGCTAGGTCAGCCTGATGGCTGAACATTACGGCCCAATAAAGGCGACAATAGCCGAAAGCTTTTTCAATTTATAGTAAAACGACTACTATTATGATATAAACTATCTTTAAAGCTAACTCACTAGAAATTAATTATTATAGGTACTGCATATTGAAACTTTTCATAAAGTCACAAGCAAAATCTTCAATACATCAAGTATTTTTTTAAAATAGAACTAATAAAACACACACACACACCTACATATATACCTATATATATATTGGTATAACTCAACATAACGATTGATTATTTTACAAATTACTAAACTTTAAAATTGCAATATTATGTAGGTAGAAATGAATATTGTATATTACTTTATTGTTTTAATTACAGCTCCATGCAACAGCATACTCCATGGTTATAATAGGTTCACCAGAAGTTTATGAACAAAGCGGCGCTAACTACAATGAGCGTTAATTAATGAAAAAGTTTTCGTGAACTGCATCTGATAGCCTATTGTGATTAAAGTTCGCATCGAAGCCATTTTAGATTCCGCCCCAAACCTCTCTGGCCGCTAAAGTGATGTTAGTAGATAGCCGCCTATACACGATCCTACGATATATATTACTGCCAAGATCTTACATTCAATAAGATATTGTTGGCTTGTACCTTAAGGCTTTCCATATCCACCAGTACAAATTTATTTTCCTCCGCAGCACACTAGACGTCAACAAATAAGGTTATTTTTCAATAGAGGGATTTTATTCATTCTTTAGCAGATGGTATAAATGTGGAGTCAACAGAGCTTAGCGATATCTTGTTGATATACAATATATGTACACGGATACAGTAAACATACATTTTTTTACTTGTTGTGTGTGACTGAAGAGTGTTGGTAAAACTGTAAATTTAACTTCTAGGTACCTATACATAAATTCGCTTTGAAATCATAAAATAATTTGTTAGTTTGCACAGCGATTACATTATCTCAAGCACACTTTTGTTACTTCAACGGCAACTCTACGGGCAGCCCATTCATAAAATAAAAACAAATATTTTGCGACCGAAAAGTTGTTCCAGATTCCCATTTTTTCCTTACTCGAGTTTCATTTTGTTTTTTGACATTGTTTTACGGGATCTTTTAACGCGTTGGCAGTATTGATCAAGTCGCGGGTAATGTATGCTTTTAATTAAATTCTATAAAATGGGGTGCCCCGTGACGTGCTGAGATTTAACATGCCGTTCTTTAGATAATAAATATCTTCCCTCATTTCTTTAGTCTCTCAGCGTCGAATATATATTAGATCCTTAATAACGTTGAACGCTGTTATGAAACTATTAAGGAGATTACTTTTTATATAAAATTTTCGAGTATTATTGTTTTCTATTGCGCGCATTTATATTGACTGGCCTCATCGTCGAGTGGTTCGAGACCCTGACTGCAAAACCGTGGGTCGTGGTTTCGATTTCCACCCAGGACAAACATTTGTGCGATGATCACATTTGTTTGTTCTCTGTCTGGTCGTAATGAAAATATAACTATTAATCTTATGTATTTATGTCTGTTTATCACCTATCCGTTTACCACAACAGAGTCATTCAATTGCCTTATTTGGAATCATGCGAGTATAGTCGTGTGTGGAATTATTTCCCGTTATTATTTATTATTATTATCGTATGTTTAAGTTAACACTAAACGAGGCGAAAGTTCCTTCGTGCCTTAGAGATTCACTAAACCACAGTTTAATTTATAATGAAATAACACACATATTACAAAGATAATACCGTCAAACAATGTTTATCGTTACAGTAAGTTATGTGATTTAAATTTAACATATTTGTATTGTATTGTATTTTGTATAACCTAAAAATAGAATTTAATTTGTTTCCTTATGATCGCAGTGAACTGTTCTCCTGTTGTTACAATATCCTAAACATAATAAGCTCGATCCAGACACTACCTTATTATCTTTCACCCAACTCCAATACCTTCGTCAAAAAGATTTTCTTCTAAAGCCACTGAGTCCAAGAACGACACAAAAATAATACGAATCAGATAATAGTGTCCCCAGCACGTCTTTCCATTTACAGTATTCGGAAAGAATTCCTATTAGTAATCGTACTTTCATGTCTGACGCGGTCGTAAAATGTACTACGTTAAATGAAGGTTTTTTGAACCCTTCGAAACAAAACGCTTAGCTTATACTCTTTGAAATGGATATAATAGCAAACAGAATTAGCCAACTCTTTGAGCCACTTCGAATAGATTACAAATATATTATTAATTCATTGTAACGTTTGTAACTCCTTAAGGCTATCCCAATATTGAAGGAGACAAGAAATCGAAAAGATAAACATTCAAAATCGGTTATTTTGAAGTCTGTTTTAAAATTCACATATAAAGTATGTGTACATGGTTTAATTTATATGAAATCTGTAAAGGACATAGTTACCTTAGTGTTGAGATACCTCTAAAAGCTTAAAAATATTAGATTTGATGTATTCTAAATCCTGTATTGTAGTTAAATTGTGAGCTCTAGTTTTATTCGGAATACAATAAGGTGAGTTTACACATCTTAAAATGTAATGAAACATTAACGAGTAGCACTAAGCAATAAGAGTAAGGTATTAAGCAACGTTGAAGCACGACTGGCAGCTAGATAATCGTTAAACACAACGTAGATAGATATTCTCAGTAGATTTACTGGTAAGCTTACGTGGGATTAAGGTAACTGTTAGAGATACCTACCTGATAAAATTATGCTCCATCTTAGCACAACTGCCATATGTTACCCAATATGTGCGAACGTTCTACAAAACTTAATTCAGGTGCGCGGAAAACTGAAATGTAAGATGATTTGCCCGTAACGATGGTTTTTTTCGAACCGTGTATTGGCCCACTCCTCTTATAGTGAGAAAGTTTTAAGTCCTAGTTAACCACGCTGGCCAAGTGGGAATTGTCAGAGTTGAAACCTCAAAAACATTATAAATTTCAATTACATACTACAGTACTACACGCACACTGGATGTGCAGACAGAGTAATATTTAATTGTTTAAGTTAACGATGGTTACGGATGAAAAAAAATTAAATTTTTATCTCACGGCAACGATTTTAATAATGTATATTCATCATTAATGTTAAGGAAGGCGCTATTGTAAAAAATATATTTTAGTGCTTAAACTATTTTATATTCAAACTTTTTTTTACTTAGCCGGCAACGAATAACTAACCAATTTTGGATAAAAAAAAGTGCAGATGTCTATTGACGACGACAATCGCTTACCTTAAGGCGACGGGCCCGCTCGTTTGTTAGCCTTTTTACATAAATTATGTTAAACAAAATGTATGTTTTAAAACGTATGTTCCATCTTTATAAAAAAATCTTTGTGTTTCGGTATTTTCAATAAGTTATAAAAATAAATCCATTTTAAAGAAACATTCAAGTTAAAGAAAGCTTAATCAAAGCTTATAACCAATGTAATACTGTCTTTGTTTCTTTACGCCAATGTCTCATCAAACCGCGGAGCGTAATTAATGCAGGTTTCATTATCTGACGATACGTTCTAGCGACGAGGTTTCATTGTACCTGAGATATATAACGTTTGTATTACCTGTATATTCAATGCGGGACCAAATGTAGCTTAACATTGTACAATATTTCATGTACGTAATTAATTGTATTTAAGATATATGTAGCTTATATTCGCATGTAATAATTTCAGATACCAAATCGTAAGATAGAAATAGATAATATGTATTCTCATTATGCTTTTTCAATTTTTTACTTCAACATTTAAAAGCTTTTTGTATTGTTGGAAGATAATAATGACATTATAAAACTATACACTGTAAATTTGAGAGAAAACCCAAATTAATTAAGCAGTAACATAATCGTACACTTACTAATTAGCTTGAATAAATCATTAAAGAAGGCTTATGGGGTGTATAATTTTATTATGAATTATTTGTATCTTTTTACGCCTGGTAGCAATGAGTAACTTTTAATGAGGATAAAAATTTTAATTGAGAACAGCCCCTTCTTTCAATGAAACTACAAACAAAATTTTGAATTGAAATTTTTAACTTTTCGTTCTATCTGTCCAACCTACGTCTATAATAGGAACGAAACAAATGTGCCAAAATTCTGCTGTTCACATTGAACGTTAAAGTTTTACTCTTATGCTAAAGTTATATCATTCAAAAGAAGGTACTTGGAAAAGTCTAATTGAATAAAAAACTTTGGACTTTGACTTTGAAACGATGCCAGAGGAAAAGAGCGTAAGAGATAGCTTTTCGTTTTCGATCACATTTCCGTTGTTCAAATCCAATAAATTATGAAGAGTTCTTCAAGAAAATTTCGCAATTCAAACAACTATAAATCTGATTGATTATGACATTGTATATTTAAACAATCACACAATACCATTTATAAATCTTGCGTTTCAGATACAAATGTCTACAATATGTGACTGTTACCTTTGTATTATTACGTTATGAATATAAGTCGTACGGATTAAAAAACATACAAACAACACATTGTGTTAAGAATAAACAACTAAAAATAGAACAATTTTTAATACCGAAAAGGCACCGATATATTATAACTTATAACTTTTCAGATAACTGGGTAGCGAGAAGGATAAAAACCGTTTCATAAATGTTCATGTCAGTTGACGCAGCACGGACATCTTTTACCCTACTCTCGAGAGGCACAACTGGCTTTCGATACAACTAACTTAGCTACATCTATGGTTTGCCCTTTCCTTTTACGAAGAGCTGTTATAGGTAATATAAGTGCATTACTAAGACCATTTTCTTTTAAAACTTATTGTTATATACGTGTCATAATGCAGTCATAGTTTGATCCTCTCTAATTGTGTTTGTTTATTAATAGAATTATCTTTTTATGATTAATTTTAATATAAACACCCTAAGTATTTATTCCCTAAAGTAAATTTATAATATCTGCATTTTACAAGCTACCAAAAATAAAACAGGAACTAATAAAGATTCATACGAACAAGCAGTAAATCTTTCTTTAAAGCCATTTAGATACAAAGGATATGGTGGAGTTACATACATACTGGACGCACAGTAACGCTTGGTATACAATAAATTATGTGCGCCAAATTTATATATCGTGCTATTGTTGTGGAATACTTTTCAGACGCTCTATTCAAGACCCTTTATTTACAAAAACGCGTCCGAAATTTGAAATGTTATTTTCTCCGCCGACCACACCTAGCTAATGCAGTCACTAATAAACGGGTCACGTTGACGTTATTTATTGTTATCGCAACAACACGGAGCAAAAATCCTCGCCTCCAATCTCATTTGATGTCTCAAGCGTTTTTGGAAGAATCGTAATACTCTAGACATAACACAATTCAGTATAATAATTATATTATATATCAGCACCACCTATAGAAATAATAACAGTTATGTTTCAGAAGACTGCACATTTTTTAAACTATAATTTGTTCCATATGTTTTTTTTTATTAAATTTATTTATTTTAGCATATCTGTACTTTTTTATTTCTTGTAATTGATGACTTAAGTTAACTTCAGGAAATGAATTGTCTGCGATGATTATTAAAAAAAACTTAATTACAGAGAAATTGAAGAAATTTATGATGACATTTCAATTTGGAAATATATTTAGCAACTTTTCTAGATGTATAAAAAGCACAGGTTTGTAGTTGTCTACTCCTACTCCTACAGATTAATGTAAGTAGTATGAACGAAAAAGATTTTCCATATGTATATATATTTAATAAAAGTTATGAGGTAACAAACATAAAAAAATACAGACGAATTGAGAACCTCCTCCT
>DWDX01002316.1:0-15529 GCA_018245675.1 Agara michaeli
GACCGATCGGACGCGTGTGCGGTGCGTACGGCAGTGAGCCGATACTTCGGCGATAGGTAAACCCGCAAACAGTACAGCACCTTTACGTCATTCCAGATGAATTTCATTTTAGTTTACTATTTTAATTGTAGGCTCGAGGTCATCTCTTAGCGAAGACCGATCCCCTCAGTCTGACTATTGGCGCAAAATGGTTACTGCAAAAGCAGCACACACCGCTTGACCTAAAAGGCCTGGAATGTCGCATTGTCGCGAGGGAACTGGGAACTGTGCTATGTATGATATCCCGAATATTTCACATTTAAATTGAACCGTCCACTCATAGAACTGAGGCTGTAATTATTATCGACATTATAGATTGATTGTGGTCGAAAATTATAATATGTTAATCACCTAATACACTATCAGTACAGATTAATGTGATATTGAGCCGAAATTCAAAATCGCATTTGACATATCACAATTGACACGTGTCGCTTGTACGTTCCCGCCATATTTGGACGTCGTTACAATTGTTAATGTCTGATTTTAAGTCAAAAATTAACGAATAGTTTCATAATATCGAATATCGAAAGAGGTATCATTCATGTTATCAAGTATTGACCAACCTTCACATTTTTGACGATAACCAACATCAGGGTTGACAGTGGGTACTAATAAATGGGTGCATCCGAAATCTATTCTTCTGGTTTAAACCTTTGTACTATAAGTGAATTACGCATTTCACATTTCATGCCTATATTTAAACACAGCCTCAGTAATAAAAATACGTCCAGTATAGCCTATGAACCTCAATATTACCAGCAAACGCTATGCTATGTTGCATCGCAGACTTAAAGTTTTCACCATCGCTGACTGATATTCTGTTTCCTCCAGGTGAGAAACATATGGACATGGTATTTAAATTGCCTGATAGAACGTTCATCGGAGGGAAGGAAGAATCGCTCACTTTAAGGTCAATTTGTGAGGTCTTCTTTGTACATTATATTTATTGGTACTTGGTATACATACACGAGCTAAATTCAATGGCCCTATTCAATTGAAATAGACCAATCTGTTCTTGAAATAGTTACTGGCTTTAAGAGGGTACGCTATGTAGGTTAGTACCTGAATTCTTTTTGATCTCCCGGAAGACGGAATTCAATTAATCCCATTATCATAGTCATTTTCTGAATTCATGTATGAAATGTATGAAAACGTACACTTTAAATTGACTTGTAGTATAATTATGTTGTACAATAATACAAAGCTATAAGCGTATGCTCGGTGCGGGCGCGGGAAGATAACTGGGGCGTAGATATATGACCAGCGCATGGACAGTACCTATTTATATAGAACAAAGCCAAAACGTGATACAGGGAGATAATCCATCGTCTGGAAAAAGTGTACTGCGGCCCTATCGGCGCGGAGTACATGCACCTGTACGACCTGGACTGCGTGCAGTTCATCAGGGAGCGCATGGAACAGCCGGGGGCGTTCGACAAGTCGGTCGAGGAGAAGCGACTCATCATGAGGCGGCTGACGAAGGCTGTATTGTGAGAGAATGTTCTCGACCCGGCTTATTATTTTACATCAAAAATGTACCCAATTGAATCTAAATATGATAAGTTACATTGAATCTGACATCAGGTTTGTAAGGTCTGAAAATACAATGTATGGCTAAATAACGCTTAATACAGACTTTCTCTGGGGGTGACCAGCAGATATTTTTTATGAAAATGTACGTGCTTCTAAAATGTACTTTGTTTGTTATTTAATTTTGTTGTCATTTGCTGCTGTGGATCTGCAATTCAGCAAGTATCCCTATATCCAGAGAGATATAGGGAAAGGGGCTTTGCTATTAATTATTCTTAGAATTCTATTTGTTTTCTACCAATATACATTTCCCATATAAAAATTTATATCTTTGAGTTACATTTTGCCAATTTATATCGCAGTCTAGAGAAATATTTCGCAACTAAATGGCCAGCTGAGAAGCGCTTCGGTCTCGAAGGTGGCGAGAGCATGATCGTGATGCTGGAGGAGATTGTGGACACCAGCACGGAACTCGGGGTGGAATCCATTGTGATGGCAATGCAGCATCGAGGTAAAACTGTGCCTACTGATTTCCTACATTTATTCATAACATAATACTAGGTCTTTATGACTGAGGCGACAATAAAAGACTACAAATTTCGGATATCCTAAAGGGTATCATACAAGGTAAGCCGCTTTTGACATCTCAAGAATCTCCCTCTATATTTTTTTGCTCAGAGATTTTTGATCTGTAAAAATTTCACATAATCCGATTACTTATATGTTATGATTATTTCCCCCCAAAAAAGAGATCTTTATGATTGTAACACGTGTTTTCGATTTCTTCAATGTTCACAACGCCTGCTTGCAGCGTGCACAATTCCTATCAAAACATGTTGAAACATAACTGGCATTACACGGTAACGCTATTTTGTGTACAGGTCGCTTGAACATGTTAGTGAACGTGTGCCGGAAGCAACTGACCGATATTTTTGCTCAGTTCAAGCCCATGGAACCGAAGGAACCGGTAATTGTTACATTTTCTCCAGATGAAACGCCATATTCGTTAATGGTGTGGCGTTTTCGAGCTGTTATATCTTAGTGGTTTTATTTGAGTCTTCTACACGAAGAGTGTAGAGTTTAAATTAATATGATTTTACAACGTTGTTCAATGTCCATAACTAGACCAATGAACGGTTGATGATCACAATACGTCCCAAGACAAAAATTTGACAATCCTAATCGGAAAGCAATTCGTAACACAGGGTTCAGGAGACATTAAATACCATCTCGGCACGTACATACATCGGTTTATTCGCAAGACAAACAAGTACATCAAGGTGTCGATGAGCTGCAACCCGTCACACTTGGAGGTGGTCTCCCCGGTCGTGGTCGGCAAGGCCCGGGCGGAAATGCACTGGAAAGGAGACGGTACTGGTGATAAGGTGATATATGTTATCAATAAAATCACCGGGACAAGTCACACATCGCCATCTGATCTAGCTAATTAATATAATACATAGATAATTTTACATCCAGATGCAGAATATTCATAATACTAGTGCTGTGCACGTAAATATTTGTTTCAGGCTCGATCGAGCAGAAAATAATCAAAAACAAGCTAACTTTTTAACGCTTTCGCTACACCGACGTTACCGTTCTTATGTTTGTTGTTTTGATAGATAATGTTACGAGTATACTTTCCTCGCTTGTTAAACTTTACAATAACCAAAGCCCACGCCGTTCTGTTACACCGCGATATCTTGACAGATTGTGATGCGTTGTGACGTAGACTGCCTTTCCTCTTGAGCCGTGTTCTGCTATATTTTTTCGTATATGAATATCGAACAGGTGATGGCCATAATAATGCACGGGGACGCGGCGTTCGCGGGTCAGGGCGTGGTGTACGAGACGATGCACATGGGCAATCTGCCCGCGTTCACCACGCACGGCTCCATACACATCGTGTGCAACAACCAGATAGGGTACACCACAGACCCGAGGTTCGCCAGGAGCTCACCGTACTGTTCAGGTATTCTGCATATTACTTACAGTATCGAGTATTGTTTTCCCTTTGAGAAACCTTCACATACGGTTCTGATCTCAAATTTTGCAGATCCTGTTCTATGGTGACCAGATGAACGACAAACTTCATATTTATATATACTATATAATACTTATATAGATCTTTTTATTGCACCTACAGAAAACAAACTATGTGCTCATCACACAAATATTTGTTCTGGGTGGAAGTCGAGCCCAAATCAGAATCGGACGGCTAGTTTTGCAGTCAGCGTCTCTGACCATTCGACCGTGAGTTGCGAAAGATGTTCATCAAAAGCAATAACACAAACTGCTATCCGCTGCGCTAGATGTGGCAAAATGCGTGGACGCGCCCGTCCTGCACGTGAACGGGGACGACGCGGAGGCGGTGGCGCACGTGGCGCGCGTCGCGATCGAGTACCGCTGCAAGTTCAAGAAGGACGTCGTCATCGACCTAGTGTGCTACCGGCGCTTCGGGCACAGCGAGGAGGACGAGCCCATGTTCACCCAGCCGTTCATGTACAAGAAGATCAGGAGCATGAAAACTGGTACGATATGTGAAGTATTAAGTATGTTGCGTATTAAATTGCTTGAGAATTACTGGCGTGAGTAAATGCAATATGTGTAAGTCTATTAAAGTTTGACGTTTCTGTCTTAAAAATGGAATATGATGACAATTATATTGACGAAATCAAATCGTTTGGCTGTAAATTTGGATATCATCAAAACACTGACACTACACGAAGTAGGTAGCAGACGCTATACGGCTCTGAAACCTAATGAACTTTTAGACTTTCCAAATTCTTATTTTTGCAGGTAAAATAACCTACTTGTGTCAAAACAATGACTGATCTATTCCATTTTTTGAATGTAATTTACTTGTCCCGTACAGTCGACCAAATTTACGGCGCCAAATTAAAGGCAGAAGGCGTAGTCACGGATGCAGACATCAAAGGTTGGGAGAAGGAGTACATGGACACCCTAAACAAACACTTTGAACTCGCCAAGAAGGTCACCAAACTGAGCATCATGGATTGGATCGACACTCCATGGACCGGGTTCTTTGAAGCTAGAGATCCTAAAAAGGTAAATTAATGGTCTGTGAATATATAGGGTATAATGTTATTATTATTCTGCCTACCCCGTTAGAGACCTGGCGTGATGATAATTATTATTATTACTATGGAACCTGACGATATTATCTACGATAAACCTTGCAGGTAGAGGATACTGGAATTTCTGAAGCCACAATATCGACGATCTCGAAACACTTCTGCAAACCGCCTGAACCCTGGGCTTTCGAAGTGCACAAAGGCGTCAACAGAATATTGGCGAATAGAGAGAAAATGGTAATAAACGCTACACACAGACTGAATGTCATACCTATTACTCATAGGGGTTATATACTAAGGCTTGACTCAGCCGTGGTTCTGGCGTACATCTTTCGTTATTAAGTACGGACGTACTTTCATCTGCGTGACCATAATTTCTAGTCAAATAATGGTAATCTTTATTCAGAAAGTGATGACTCAAAGAACTATGTAAATATGTAGTAGAGTCGGTAAAGACAGATTTCGGTGTACCCATATCCATCAAAGAGGGAACGTAGTTATTGTGAACTAAAGCACGATTTTTTATAGATTTCACCAATATATAGTCGAAAAGAATAATCTCAAAGACCCCTTGAGTACGTTACAGATGAAGATAGCGGGATTCCATATCAATAATTAATAAGCAAATGATTTTAGGTTAAAGAAGGCATCGCGGACTGGGCCATGGGGGAGGCTTTAGCGTACGGATCACTGTTGCGCGATAAGATTCACATTCGGCTCACCGGGGAAGACGTTGAAAGAGGCACGATGGCTCACAGGTAAGTACATATTACCATGTGATATTAAAGACTTGCTTATGTGACTTTTTTACAATGCACAAGTTGACAAACAGACAAACGAGATACGTGGGTAATATGGCCATGTCTATGGCCATTTCCAACACCAGCGACTTGAAATACAATTCAGCTCTCATAAATTCTGGTAACGCCAATTTGTTTTAACTCAAATGGTAACAGGTACAATTTACTGATAAACCGTAAAATGTTGTCCTGATAAATGCAAAATGTTGTAATTCCGGTTTGGTGTATATTTTATCAACGTGTACGCAGGCATCACGTATACCATCACCAGGGCGTAGACGGAGCAACGTACAGGGTCCTGGATACCCTATACCCGGATCAAGCTCAGTACAGTCTCCACAACAGTTCGTTGTCAGAGTTTGGTAAGTCCTTGCAATCCAAATAACGGAAATGCTTATTCTAATATGATCCTATATAACATAACATGAGAACATGATTTGGAACTGACAATTTCTTATCGCCTAGTGTGTTTAAGAACAATTTAATACTAACTTACCATTTTAACGGTGATATATTCTAAAACAGTCTGAATAGCATGGAATTGGGAGGAAGACAATAGCTTGCCTGCCCATAGTTCTTTACAAATCGTAATCTACTCTTAGTTCTGGAATATGGTCCAGACCTCCCGTAGTAGCGGGATGAACAGTAACTTAAAAGTGCAGCCAATGGGGTAGCCCATATCCTTTGGTATACATTAACCAGTAACAACCAACAAGAATTCCTCGACTATCGATCCTACCTTGAAGGTGACGCGTCTGTCTTTTACCGTTTTTGTCGTTAGGCATTCTTGGCTTCGAAGTCGGCTACTCGTACTCCAGCCCGTACCTGCTGACGCTGTGGGAGGCGCAGTACGGCGACTTCGCGGACACCGCGCAGCCCGTGTTCGATACTTTCATCGCGAACGGTGAAAGCAAATGGGTGTGCCAGTCCGGTCTCGTGGTGCAACTGCCCCATGGGATTGATGGCGCCGTAAGCATTCACAAATAAGTGCATGTAACGTGACCATCGAAACTTCGAAGACTTTATTACAACCTTAGTTCCATGAGTAATATTGCATAAATTGGCAGGGTCCTGAACATTCATCTGGACGTATAGAGAGATACCTGCAGCAAGCTGACGATGACGAGGACAAATTGCCGGATCTCGACGACAAAAACATGGCGCGTAAGCATTGTTGACATTTTGAAATCGGTTAATTTCAATTCCTTATTATGAAGTTTGTTAATTATGCTAATCTAAATTAAGTCTTGCAAAATGAAAATGGACTTTTATGCTGCCTTGAAGTAATTCACGATGTAGAAATGTTATTACTCGAGACATTTGACGTGTACGTGTACGTTTGTTTCGCCGCAGTGAACCAGCTCCGAGCCGCCAACTGGATAGTGTGCAACGTGACCACACCAGCCAACTACTTCCACCTCATGCGACGCCAGATAGCGTTGCCATTCCGGAAGCCTATTATCCTGATGACACCGAAAGTGGGCTTAAAACATCCTTTCTACAGATCGCCGTTCAAAGATTTTCTACCGGGGACTAGCTTTCAAAGGTATAATGGATCACATGTTATCCATTATGTGATTATAACGCAAACTAGAGTAATCTATCGCATATAATTCCAGAGAATTCACCAAGATACGGGGCGATCAGAATCGCCTCGCATCTTGATGAGTTTGCCGACCGAACGCGACAAAACTGAACACAATAAATCTTCACAAAGTTGTCTCAACAGCGTCAGTTAAAAAGTCTTAACTCCTCATCCGCACGAAAGCGCCGTGACGTGGTTTTAAGAATGCAGGTTTACTAGAGTTACGTGGATACATTGTGATCTAAAACTCTTGCAGAGCGATAAGAGAGAGCGGGCCGGCCAGCAAAAAGCCCGACTGCGTCAAGAAACTCATTTTTTGCTGCGGCAAAGTGGCCATCACGATCGACGAGTTGCGAAAGGAGAAGAAACTCGAAGACAAGATCGCGCTGTGTCGCATCGAGCAAATGTACCCGTTTCCCTACGACTTGGTGCTGAAGGAGTTCTGCAAATACGAGAAGGCGAGGGTGGCGTTCTGCCAAGAGGAACACAAGAACCAGGGGCCCTGGATTTTTGCGAAAGTCAGACTGGAAAACCTCTTTGGGAAGAAGATTGAGTAAACATATATGCTTATTTAAGTTTTTGTAGCAATACGAACGTACACAGGACTTTAGTTTCAGCGAGCATTTGCATAGTACCGTGTTACATGGAATATAACTATAAAAATAGTCCTGCATAAATAGCAAAATCCAAAACCGAAAGCGAGATAAAAGTTCTGCTGTCTTTAAAACCAAAAGAACATGATTGACTAATTTCTCAAAGGTATTTCTATTTTAGAACTTGTTAATAGTTTAATATCGGTATTCTATATTTGCAGATGTATTTCAAGACCGTCAAGTTCTGCTTCTGCTACAGGAATCAAATGGATGCATGCAAAAGAACTAACAGAACTAAAAGCTAAAATAATAGACATTTGAAACATTCCGGTAACAAATAAAAATTATATTGTAATAACTAACATATTTTGGCGTAGTTGATTGGTATAATACCATTTGTTAATTTACAGTAAAGTAATAATAAAAGTCGCCACACACGAGGCCACTGGTGGGGTTATGCGACACATTAATGATATTAAATATTGAAAGTAATTATTGTGTTATGTTTCAGAAATAAAAGAAATCTCTGTGCAACGACTAAGGGGAAAAATTGTTGATATTGCTAGCCGTTGCTGTGGTTTACAAAATAAAAAAGTTTCTTTCAAATCATTCCACATTCATTTCGACAAACCTATCAACCTGGAAACAGAGCTAATTAATTTTTAACACTGTCGATATAAATGGAAAACACGTTTATAATCTGTGAAAATACTGTTTTTTTTTTGTTAATATATTAAATAAGTACGTAAATACTGACAAACTGACATTGACAAGTTAAAAAGTAAACAAAACCGTCAGTGTACGAGTGTACATAATAAAACAATTGCTTAGTTAAATGTCTAATTTATAAGACCCCATGTCGAAAGCTATGAAACCGGGTCAATCGTATATGGCGTATTTTCAAAACGCCAACAGGAATAATGAGGGCGAAATAGCTACAAAAGCCATTATAGGTACCTGCAACACCATGTGTCCGGAAATGGAAATCAAGCTGTAAGTCACTCTCAGTCGTCCCTTGTATTATGTTCAAAATAAAATATAGCTTGAGTAAAAAAACGTAAGTATAAAGTAAAAGTTAGTGAAATTAATTTTAGATTTTCTCCAAAACTTACGTCTTTTCGCTCTGATTCCCAGAGGTACTATTGGATGATGAACATTATTACCCGTAGTATTTGACCGTAGTTAAAACGGCAATCCAGGGTTGTGATTCTAAACTGCACCCCTTTTTAAACATAGACGACAAGCTCTGTATCTTTCTACAGGATATTAAAAATTTTACACCTATTCCAATATAAATCTTGCCTTTATTGTGTATCAACAGACGTGAAAAAGAGAACATGGTCCACATCCTGGAGTTGGTGGAAGGTAAACACAAGTTAGTGAAGCGGTATTCCAGACCCGCAGCCGATACCAACCTGGCCGTGTCTCACAATCTGCGACCATTCTGCACACTCAAAGAAACAGTTGACTATTTACTGTTTGAGTAAGGATGTTACTTTTGTGAAACTTAACTTCTTGTTAAAGTATAGGTTCTCAAAATTATTTCGTCTACTGCCAACTTTGATTGTCAATTATTTTCTAACACCCCCTGAAATTACTTTATTGGAAATATAACTAATCATCGCATTGTTTCCACCTTTGTGGGAAACTTGACAATATTTATATATCACACATTAATCCTGTATATATGTTGATATTAAAATGTTACTTCTACAGGGTGACCAAGAGAACAGATGTCAGTCAATTGGTCATATACAACTTTGTAACGGACCGTCTCCGAGCGGTCAGACAAGATATGATAATACAGGATTTGTGTCCAAAGCACCGGATCGTTCTACTGGAACCCATGATACGGTTCCACACTTACTATGGATACTTGTAAGTATTTTTAATGCTTACACATACATCTTGAACATGTTTGTTAAGGTATGGCTCTAATCCATTTTATGTTCCACTGTTGGGCATTATTTGCAAGTTGGTGTATCAGGCTCGGAGTATAGGTATAGGTCAGATGTGGATTAGTGGCCAACTCAGCCTTGTCCAGTTTTATTAATCTCCTTTCAGGTCTCCAATAAACTGTTATCTAACTATAAAAACTAGGACCAATTTCTGAATGTGCCTTCTGACATACGAAATAAGAAGCAGCTCGATAGCAAGCAAAGTTTATATTTAAACAGTTACATTTACGTCGCACAAACATGTTTAATATAACCCGGCAAAGGACATTTAACATATGATATAATTAATTGATGAATTACCATTAAAAATTTCTGTTACTTCCTTTCAGTTTCAGTGATTCATTGTAATGTATTTTTAATTGCAGATTATGCGAGGAATCCATTAATGACTATTCTCCGATTCTCAATCGAAACATAATGTTGGAGTGTCTCAAAACCTGTCTCTATTGTTACGATGATTTGGACATAACGGAGACACAAAATATGAGCGACCTTGTGAACGTCATGTCAGCATGCAACTTGGAGGAGAAGAGTACGGGTCGGATACTAGACCGATATCTGATTGAGGCAATATATGTGTTGACGAACCTGTATGATGAGTCTCCCATGTGGCGACTTTCTCAGTTAAAACAACATGTATGGCGGTAAGATTATAACATTGGAATTTGAATAAGTGGATTTGTGTGTAAACTTTTTTTAACCATAAATAAATAAATAATAATAAATGAATAGATAAATAAATAAATCATAGCATGCAACAATGGCAATTTTGGTGTTGCAAATGTTCATAGACAATGTTGATCACTTACCATAGAGTGACTCCCTGTTATAATATTTACATATCAATTTTTTTTACTCTTCTAGAGGTATGTTTTAATTCCTTTCTTTTTTATTGTTTTATCTTCTAATCTTTTTATATCGGGGAAAGAAGCTTGCTTTGATAGATGTTTGACCTATTTGTAATAAGCGTTTATCACATCCGATGTTAGTTATTTTAGTAGTGTTAATTTGGTATGTATTTCAGAGCGCCTGTGGTACGTCAAGCTTACAAGATAGCGGTGGCTAGCTTGCATGGCAACTACGTAGCTGTGTGCAAGTCCATAGACCACCTGTGCCCCCTGACCTTCTGTGCCATTGCCTTGTTCCTACCGAAGGTCCAGAGGTAAGCTAATTTGGAAGTCTTTTTGTAAGTGCAAGAGAGTCAATTACTGTAGTACCCTCATAATTGGAATGTCGCTTGTTAATTTTATTAATATGGCACAATTAATATGATGGTTGAACATGTTAAGAGCTATAAATATTACATTGAATTTGTATTTTCTCTAAAACTACGATTATTCGGATTTCCTATAATTCTATGGTCTCCATCTCGACAATGGTGGTGTCAAAATGTTGGATGGTGGATGTCCATAGACAGTCGCAGTTTCCATCCGAGTCAGTAATTTGTAGTGTGCACTCAAGTGCAAATATACTGAGATATCGATGACTAGTTGTAAGTGTTGTTAAATCATTTGCATTTTATTCACTTTTATATCGGGAACACAATCATTGATAGGATTTCAAACAAACTGCTCATAACAGATGTGTGTAACATTGTCAGGGCGGCTCTGCAGGTGGTGAGCGTAGCGTACAGCTGTCGCTCGCGGGCGTTGCCGCTGGGCGCGGCGTGCAGCTGGCTGCGGCTGGGCGGCGGGGGCGGGGCCGCGCTCGCACACTACGGGCTAGCAGGAGGGGGGGACCGCGCGGCTTTCCGACACGACGCACCCCTGGTCTGTACCAGATTGATCTACAGATTTTATATTTTCATTATTTTATCATGGCAACTAACTTTTTAGACGACGGCAAGTGTATGTATGTACCTTATGATGAATAAAACAATTTGAATTAGAATATAAACAGTGCGAAAGGTTTCAACGTGATTCAATAGATTTAGTCAGAAGATTTAAGTACTTCTTTATTTACAACATTTTAAAATAGTTGCTGCACAGCATCGACACAAATAAAGTTAAAATCATTTATTTGTTAACAAAAAGTTAAGCATGTTTTAATAAGTAATTGTTTTCAGCTTCCACCGTGCAAAATTGAAGCCGTACATTTGATGGGAAAGATGAATATAGACTACATATTAACGTACACACACCACCACAGATAGCAGGATCTCGGCATCTGTGAGATGGTAACTGTTATGGAGGCTGGTTCCAAATGTATGTTCCTGAAATATTGCAGTGTAAAAATCTTCATAGATATTCATAGACTCTGATTTAACACATTGCAGATAAAGATAACTATTTAACTAACTATAGCAAAAGTAATCTAATTTACATGTTTATTTTAAAATATGTTAATATGATTATTTTAAAATGACAAGAGTAAAAGTTCTATTTATCAATTAACAAAAAGAAAGAACTAAAACAGAGAAATAAGTAGACTTTGAAGTAGGATTTTTTGTGATTTGGTTTTCCAGGGTTCATTACGGTGTTTCTTTGAACATTGATCTCAAACCTCAATATAACTTAATATGTTAATTATATTTATAGTGATATATGATTTGTTCGAATAAAACCATTTCGTTGTTATAAAGAAATCCTTTATTTGTTTTATTTACATAAGAAATTCACCTATTCATGATGACTAATTACATTGGACAACAAAACTATCTAACATCAAACGGACGCATGGCTCGCGACGTCAATACAACAACAGGAACTGCCAACTCGACACCCGCTCCCATTCCACTATGAACGCCGTACAAACCGTAATAAATAAATAGCGAAACTTTTCCACATAAAAATGTCCGTGTCAATTAAAGCTTTGGCTAATGAAATGAGCGAATCAAATGTGTTTGCGACCCACTGACGCCACGATGCGAGACAAAACGTGTCAAGACGCTGTATTCGGACGAAAACCATAGACATAAACGGACAACAGACCATAGACAACATTTCGTGTCAATACGTCACTATTCGCAAAAATTGCAATTGATATTAGTAAAATTTCTGTAAATATTGCATTTCATTGGTAAAATCATACAATAAAATATAGACGATTAAAAATTGTCTCGGCAAGTTTTGTCAAATTAGCTTGCCATGTGCGCGCCAAATTGCATATCCATCGGTATAACTTGGGAATAGAGAATCTAGATCACACTCTCTCTCGCCCGATCCGTTGCATCCGGCAATATTTTCTAAATTACTCAATTTTCGCATAAATATTACTCGTACAAATGATTTGTTTCTACAATATTCACAAAAAACCGATATAATATATATGTAGTAACATGATAACCTCAGAGCGGGACGCAAAAATACAATTATAAACGGCGGCGATACGAACCCTGCCTAATACCGTAGGTAACAAAACGAGTGGAACTTTTGAACTTATCTATTTTTACAACTTGCGTCCTATTTTGTAAATATGATTCGAACATATGTAAAGCTGTGCCTATAACCCCGACATTGTGGGGCTTCTGTAGAGGCCTCGCGCGGCTGACCGTGTCGAAAGCTTTTTTCATATCAATAAAAATTCCGAAAGCAAATTTTTTTTCATCAATGTGAGTTTTTACTTTTATAATTAAGTCTATTGCGGCAGTGAGGGTACTAGATTTGGGACGAAACCCGTTCTGCTGTTCAATTAGTGTTTTTCATTATTAAGTAACTGTTTAAGCGGTTGTACAGTACTCGTTCAAATATTTTAGACATGACTGGTAAAATCGACACTGGTCTATAACTGTTAGGACCCGCTCTGCTTCCGGATTTATAATTCAGATGAACCTTTGCGGCTTTGAGTGAGTCGGGAAAGAGCCCGCGCGACAGACATTCATTAATACAGTCACTTAGATCTTTGATAATTTGGTTTTTTAGGCATTTCATAGCTTTGCTACTAATACCACCCAAGCCCGTGCTAGTACTGCTATCTAAGTGTCAATGATTTTAGATATTTCGCTTAAGCTACAAGGTGTAAATTTATTGAACGTTATTTCATGAGTATAATTATCGTCGTACATTAAAATATACCATTTGAAATTCATAGAATATATCGAAATTTCATATTTTTATAACCAGAATATTCAGAACGAAGATAGGAACGACCGATCGCATAAAATTGGCCTGGATTTAGTTTTAGAACTGTTATATGATTTTTAAAACATCCTTGAAAGACACAGTACCAGTACTGAGGTTAATAAACAGTCAAAAATAAAACGCTGACCGCCCGCAAGTAGGAAGTAGTGAAATGTCCGTCCTCGATGGCGAGGTGGCCGAGGGTGCGCTTCTGTTCCGCCTTGCGCAAAATGTTCTCCTCGACGGTGGCGGCGGTCACGAGGCGGAACACGTGCACGTCGCGCGTCTGGCCGATGCGGTGGCAACGGTCCTGCGCCTGCGCATCCATGGTGGGGTTCCAGTCGGAGTCGTAGAACACCACCGAGTCGGCGCCGGTGAGGTTGAGCCCCACGCCGCCGCTGCGCGTGGACAGGATGAAGGCGAAGATACGTGGGTCGGCGTTGAAGCGGTCCACGAGCGGTTGCCGCTGGTCCACCTTCGTGGCGCCGTCCAGCCGCAAGTACGTGTGGCCGTGCATGGATAGAAATGCTTCGAGGACATCCAGAACGCGTGTCATCTGCGTAAAGATCAAGACGCGGTGCCCGCCCGCTCGCAGCCGACGCAGTAGCCCATCCAATGTCTGCAATTTGCCTGGAATAAAAATTTGTTATAAATACATAGCTATGACTTGATTTTTTTGTCCTTCAAATTAAACGTCGTATGGCTATCACAAGATCGGCTATGGGTAAGCTCAAGAGAATATGTAAGAACCGGAACGTCACAAAAGCCAGTAAAACCCGGCTGGTCAGAACACTAGTGTTTTCCATATTTCTATATTCAGCGGAGACCTGGACATTGAGAGAGAGTGAGAAAAAGAGCATAGATGCCCTAGAAATGTGGTGTTGGCATAGAATGCTTGGCATATCGTGGACTCAATTTCGAACGAACCTGTCTATTATTAAAGAACTTGGTATCAAGTAACGTCTATCATCTATCGTTCAAGCTCGGATTCTCACATTTTCCGGATACGTATCGCGGCGTGAAGATGCGTCCATAGACTCATAGTACACGAGCAAGTTGACGGTAAAAGAAGTCGCGGAAGATCTCTGATGTGCTAGGCTGGTGCTAGGCTGCCTAAATCAAATCGGCCATTGAAGGGTCATTTTACGAGTGCACTCAAAGACCGACCGCACGCGAGGAGTGGCGCCGGATCACCGGATACCAATCCTGAACTGGCAACCACTTAATTGTACTGTGACGCCCTTGACAGTTTGCAGTTACTTTACGACGCCCCAGACCCGACGGGGCAGTTTTCGTACTAGCCCAGTAACAGGTTTTCAGAAAAACTCTATATTGCACATTTATAATTTCTATAAATGCAGTATCTTCTTCTGTAGAAGCATTGATAGTTTGAAATTCAGTCTTCCACTCCGGTACAACTAAGGATTAAAAGAGCATTTGCTATAAGGGTGAAGGGAAACATCGCGAGGATACTTGCACACTTTAGAGATGATATAAAGCATAAAATATTATCTGCGGTGTGTGAAGTCTACCAATCTGCACTTTGACTATGGCCTAAATTCTCCTCACTATGGGAGGAGACCCGGTCCAGCAGTGGACCACTGAAAAAGGGTGGAAAAAAATAATGCTATTAATCCGCCGCCCGCGTCGCGACTCGCAACGACCGACGCTCCCGGCCGGCAGTGTGCGCTCACTCGACTTAGTCACGTCCACACACCACGCCCTCGGGTCATTGCCGCGACGGCCCAGGGCATGTCGACGCACAGTTAGGGCAGCCTGGGTTTATTATAGAATAACGTAACATCACGCCTGTAATCCCCTAAGGGGTAGGCAGAGGAGTGTAGTACACCCCCACAATTCACCAGTTA
>DWDX01002317.1:0-15528 GCA_018245675.1 Agara michaeli
AGTATAATTAATTAAATTAAACCTGTAATTAAAATAAAATTGTAGATAATGTTTTCAAATTTAAAAATTGATTTAATTTAACTACGGTCCATTTTCGACCCCTAGGCGACCACTAGTATTACAGTAAAACGTTCTATTGACGCCATACAAATGTAAAATCGCACGCAACGAAGCACGACACCGAATGGCCGCTTACAATAAATTTTATTACAACCCTTCGTATACGAAACAGAGTGAAAGTAACAGGAGGAAAAAGGAGGGCAGTTACTTTTTTGCGTCCCGTCACAAAAGCGCGTGTGACGCACGACAGGTAAAATTGAATCAGCTTTTAAATTGAGCCACACTATCATCCAATTTACAGGGATAAACGACCCCCAACTTCAATGGAAAGTCTTCTTCCTACTTATTTAAGCTCATTGTTAAGGTATTATAAGATCTTCATAAAACTTTAAAACCTGGACGATGACGTCACGTTTAAATAGCCTAGCAATAATACGGCTCGAAAGAGATGTCTAATTATGACGTAATCGGAAGCGAACAAGTCTATTGGTGGTCAGTTTCATAAATTCTCGTTTGAGTAAGCAATACTCCGAACTATATACGTGTACATATATAGCTAAACTGCAGTAACAAGAAACTTACAACATCACAGTGACAATCAAATACGATAAATCAACTTTATTCATATCCCGCAATGAACTGTCGATTATTAATTCATATTAATACAATCGATAAGAAAATGGTAAGATTTTCCTCGTGCCAACGATTTCCATGCCGCCGGCAATGCGAAAATAGGCAAAGATGTCTATGAAACGGAAACGCATATAAGAGACGGAGTGCACTGCGACAGGAGTCTTTGTTTCGGGTTTCGATGGAATGTAGGTCACGGCGACGTCGGCCGTGCCGCGATAATGCGTCGCACCATTATTCCAGCCTCGAGGGAGCGATCCAACATGCTAACTTAATTTATTAGTCTCGAATTTGAAACACTTTTCGCCAAGTCGAGGTGACGCAACAAATTAAAAAGGGAAAGCTCATTTTTTTTTCGCCCTGTTGCTCGTTTATTTTTTACACATAAGCCTAGCGAAAGTACACATCACGCTTATTGCAAGATGTGAATACGTATGTCACCGAACAAAGTTAATTTTGCTTACGTAAATATTCCTTTCTCATAAACCTATTCCGATGTCTACCATATAATCTGTACATTTGCGTGGGAACACGTATCGAAATATACTAGAGACGAAAGGACCGGTGAATGTTTAATGTGATTCCGATAGCTCATAGCCGAAGCGACCATACAGAATCACCAACCCCTCAGACGAGCAAATAGTTTACGTAATCGTCGAATATTCACTGAGGGCACGATACGGATCAACGTCCCGATCGCGTGAATACTTAACGCACTCCGTTTGAATATAGAATGGCACATGGTGACCTTATCGTGAGACGGATTCACATCGAGCAACACCGCGTCAACGGACACGTAACATGTTCATGCAAAGATGACGTCGCACGAGCGTAATGTCGACGCGAGCGGAGTCGGTGACTCGCGAAAGGCATCAAAATAATCAAAATAGAATACAGTTCCACATCAATGTTGCTATACACCGTATGGACACCACAACAGAGTAGTGACAATGGGATTATTTAACGAGACCTGTCCGCAAAAGTAGGACTTTTCGTTTAACTTTAACACCGACACACGCGCCATGCATTTTTAAACGATACGGTGCCGTGTCGGTGACAGGCGTGTACACTTTTCGTTTTCTCTGCTGATTGCATATTGTAATCAGTTACTCTCGTAATCAGCGCATAATAAAAACTGTTTGTGTCAACTCAACCGCTACAATCAATTGTCAATAATGATGAGAAACAAAATAAAATATTGTGAGCAAAAAAATTAATATTACTTTACGTACAAGTATATAAATATGAATATATTGAATTGCAAATGTAGACAGCCTTCTTTATTATTCAAAGTGACAGAATCTCGTATCTAGGGATCGAGATATTTAAACAGTATGGTATAAACGTTCGAAAACATTTTGTTACTGAATATGGTATTTTGGAAATCTAGTGGAATTTTTACTCAAAGAGAAACGTGTTATATCACATAGTACAATCAAAATATTCAGGGTTTATATAACATGTTTTATATATAATTAACGTGTATATAAATTCGGGATAGTCGTGAATAGTTCAGGACCTGTCCGAGATTCTTAATCATGAGCTCACGATCGTAACGAAATTGCGGCAAACAACGTTTACATTAATATGGTTGTAGTAGAGAGAGAAATGTGTACCAATGTTATTTGTTACAATATATAAACTAAAGAGAAAAACCAAAAATTTTTTCAATCACGGTACAAGTGAAACCTCCACTGTATACGTAATTCACTGAAAGCCCTGATCGCAACAGAGCCGTGAGTGACAATCAGCGTTCTGAGTTCGCTATTTTTAACGTTGTTTCTTTTACGTGAATAATGCCCGAGCCCGATGCTTATCGGCATTTCTGAGAACGTATTCTGATAAAACACTTAAGACTCCAACTGTGTTTGTGAGCACGTAATTTTAGGGAGAAAGAAAATGTCTATTCTTCGGTACAATTCTGATTTTTCAACATTCATAACGATACAATCATGAATACTATTAACCTCTCGAGTAGCAATTGCAATTAAATCGATTCGATCTGGACCGAATTAGCAAGGACAAATTCGCCCACAACGTACATATGTACGTAGCAGAGATACTAGATTTAGACTTTAGCTTCCCTACACCAGGGGCCTGTGAATTTTACTCGCTATAATAGCGAAGTAAGACATTGTGTTCTAGGAGTTCTCTATAATCGAAGGCGCATTAATTCTGTACGAGAGCGTCAACATCTCAATATACCCAAAAACATTTTTTTCGGAGCCACCGTCGGAAATGTTATTTAATGTATTTATGTTAAAAATTGTTTTCTCGCGAAGTGAAATGTAAATTTCTTTGAGAAAAATAAATTCTTTGACCCTAATTCTGTCAACGTCCAAATGACAGCGTGGCAGACTATGACTGAAGCCGTACCTCATTGTGAGATGAAACCTGTATCCGAGAGTTTAATGCCAATAGAATTGATGTTGAAAAGACATTACGTAGCAAAATATCGCGATAAATATATATAACCCCTTGACACGGTGTAAACTGATAAAAATAAGTTAATGAAATATAAATATGCGGGCCGACAGCCTTGAGCCAAGGTAAGTAATAATTTTGTAATTAACTCTCTACTCTTTAGAAAGCCGGCGTACCTAGCGTTACTTTCTTTCAACCCTTTTCATTGTTTCACTGTTGGACGCGGGTATTTTTAATAATGAAGGTTTAAGGCCGGTCTATCGAGGCTAGCCATATGCGGGTAAGCAGAATTCAAAGCTTTAAATATCACTTTATGCACAAATATTTTTATACCATGTGTCTAGACCAGAAGACGGGAACTTCTAAAGTCATTTCAATGTCTAATTAATTCCCCGCGTTATTTAGCAAGAAGGCAAACGAGTACAGATGTACTATATTTTGATTTTAAAACGACAACATGAATTAAAACCAAGACCAGAATAGTACATTACATAAATAATATATAGCTACGTCTTCGCTAGCAAGACAATTTACTTCCAAAATTATTGCCCTACAATAAAAATTATTTGCATCTGAATTAGACACAGTCTCAGACCCTCTTCAACCGTAACGGTTATCACTTTTATCTTTAGGACACTTGACTTCAAGAACGCTTTCATTCTACACAATTTATTGTATTAAGTCCGTAATGTGCTAATTTAATCGAGAGCCCCATTCCATAGGAACAATGTAGTTATAATCTATAATCGATAGTACAGTAAAGATTCTTCAGATATCATCATCGTTATATAGTATGCATTGAAACCACTACACATTTATACTAGCAGACAGACGGATTCTCGCAATTCTGTTACCAATTGATAAGTAATAGTTTTAATATAAGAGACTATTGTCATTCGACAAATACTAACTGATGATCAAATTTAGTTACGAATGTCCCGTGTCGAGCAATGGAATTTAAAAAGCGCGACAGCCATTAATACCTGTAATAATTATCCAAAAAGTAAACTTCGTTTGATGAATAACATATTCGTACCAGTGGCAACACTATTCACTATCGCTTGCAATTTTGATTAATAATAATAATAATAATCTTTATTGCACACCTAATGTTCATATAAGATACAACAATATTAGAACATAATGTGTTGCACAAAACGCGCTCTTATCGCTAAATAGCGATCTTTACCAGACCAGCTTTCGGTAGATTGATGCAATTTAGCGTTGCAATAGAAGAAAGGTATGGTGTACAAACTAAATACGTAAATACCTACTAGACACGTGCATATTTAAATACATAACGTTATAAAAATAGGAACCTGTGGTAACTGATGACCAATTCAATAATGGAATTTGCTCTGTTTGACCGGTTACAGGTGAATCGAAATAATAATAATTATAAAACAAAATAAGATTCGCTAAGGGTTTATCATCTGTTTCTTGATATTTCGAACTTTAGTACCTTAGTAATTTAGTAATTGATAATAAAAAAGAAAAAAAATACAGACGAATTGAGAACCTCCTCCTTTTTTTGAAGTCGGTTAAAAACAATAATAATACTTACGAATTAGATTTAGTTCAGTGGATGGTGAAACCGATACGGACGGACGTACGGACGGACGTTGTCGTTTGACAATTCCCAGCCATGAATGGTATTATGCGTGTACTGAGAAATTGCAAATATTATTTGTCAAGTGTCTTGTTACAATATGGCAGACTCCCTAATTCGTGATTAGGTGAAATTATTACTAGTTATCAATATAGTCGTTCATTTCTACTGTATTCGCAAATTACCACATTGTGCTATTTATCTTGGGAGCCCCTGAACGTCTATGTTATGTAGATACTAGATGAGTATATCTTAGGTATGGGTAGACCTGACTAATTAAACTGACCTTCCGTAACCGACATGTGGAGCGAAACGTTCAATATAGTTCGGACAAGGTCGGTGTGCAAATTAAAGGTGATAAAATGCTACGTGCAAGTTACGATTGCGGAAATAACGAATTTTAGTGCGACATGGCCGCTGTGATTCGACTTGAAGGATACGAGTGACCACACGAGCAGACACAGAAAGCGTTCCAACATCGTGTTCCAGACTGACGCGTCTCACGCTGACCTTAAAAAGGACGTTCTAGACGTGGGAAAGAACGAAATATGCGTACCGGTTATCTTCTATAGAAAATATCGCTTAATCACTCGCTATAAGCTCAGCATTTTGGTAACCTTGATTACAACAAGCGCACGACGTTAATTCTATTAGGAACGCGAGATTGCGCCGACCCGATATTTGCGAGTACGGGTGGCGCAATGGAGGACGTTAATTAACAGGAAGGAAAAAACATTATCTCCGAGAAAAAATCGCAATTAAGCGCCCGACGACCGCCTCCTCGCTTTATACATACGTGTTATCACGATCTCTTGCACGCGGAGCGCAATCGGTGATTGCTTTCGTACAATCAAGTAGACAAATAGTAAATAATACAATCAACTTTATACAAACTTTGCAAAATTGCACTGATATTATAAAGAAATACAATCTGTTTGCTTGTAGAGAGGAGGTGGGCGGTAAGTAATATTCGACACTAGCGAAGCGATTTGAAAAAAGTTTCCTATTTTCGAAAACAAACAAAAGCAATGTAAGCGCGAACAGTGATTTGAAATGGTTGTCGAGTTACCGCATGTGAATAACTACAATTAATATTAGTTATCTATAAAATCTACTAAAGGAATTATACACAACCTAAAAAAAGTAAAGCGGCAATTTTAAAATGCTAATTTTTTTGTCAATTTTTTTACCTACGTTTGAAGTGGGCGGTTTATAGAACACTCGTAAACATGCAATACCCTTCTCTCCCTCGACAAAGGCCTCATAAACATAAAAAATGCATATTCAGACACGCCACAGTATTACATAATATCACCTGCTCTAGGGCGAACCATTACAATGTATATAGCATGTACGCTTTTCCAGTGAAGTTGGAGAGAAGTCCACTACTACTTTATAAGTAAATATCATTCATTTGATCATACATTGGAGTAAACTTTTGTCTACCAACACGATCTGCCATGTACCTACGACTATCAACTCCTGTCAAATGTGTTTTAGAAAAACTTAGGATGTGATACTAAATAAATGTGGTTTTGGGTAACAATGTTACTTGTACCTGACGCTTACACTTGTACGAAAAGCGAATAAAATGTCAATATATTATTTTATCCATAAAAGATAAGACAATATAGCTTTAATGTTTGAAACGAATGTTTGGATACTAAATGAAAAATGTGAGAAAGGAGATTGCATGATTGACCAATTTGCTTAATGTGAGTATCATTAGACGAGGTACAACATCTATATGTTTATTAGTTGTTTTCTATGTATTAATGAGACTGATCACGATATCTCTAGAACTATAAAGCCTAGAGACTTGAAATTTGTCAGGGATATTTCTTACGCTAAGTAGAGATCAGCTAAGAACGGGTTTTATAAAATTCCACCGCCAAAAGGGCTTGCGGGAGCGTTAACAATGAAAAATTGATATTTCTAAACTACAGCTCCGACAAACCTGAAATTTGACAGGAATATTTCTTTCGCTAAATAGAGATCAGCTATGAACGGGTTTTATGAAATTCCACGCCAAACGGATATTGCAGGTGCGGGGGCAGGACGAATCGCGGGCAATAGCTAGTAGTAGAATAAGTCGCATTTGAAATTATTAATTTCTATTCTATTTTGGACCAAGTAGAAACTTATATAACAGTACCGACACGTTTTTTAATCTACCGTGCTCAGTCAGCGTTATCCGATACAACGGCCGAGGCGCGCGAGTGATTCCCGAAAACAAATATGCACATGAAAATAAATTGTAAACATTTATTAATCGTTTTCTCTCTCTCGTTTTCTCTTTCAAAAGCGCAGATAATTGTTGTTTCATGATTGTTGTTGATAATTGTTGTTAAATGTTAAAATTATATTAAACTGAAAATTTTACAAAATCAAAATGATCTAATTACTTTCGGTACTGGTAAGTCAAAATTGTTTAATGTCTACAATCCAAATATTATTATAGTCGATGACAGTGGGTTAGATGTTTCAACTGGGATTAAATATATCAATTACATAAACATTCCTTGTAGATCTTAATGCACATAGGGATACAGATACACATGCTTATTTGTAGCAGAAAAGCATGCTTGTACATATTGAACAATTGCTAATTAGTAACATGTGTGTACGCACTTTGTTACAAATAACGTGCAGTACCTTTTGTATTCAAGAATACCGAAACAAGCATGTACTTCGGATTTTCTCGTATACAGAAAAAGAAAGCTCATTTTAAGCACGCTCATAAGCATTATTTTTGGCGGATGTGTACCTTGAGCTTACAATAATTTCCTATGATAGTCTTTAAGTTTAGATCGTAAGATACATGAACTGCTAAGCCAACTTATTTGGGTGTATTGAAATTCATTTAATTTAGATTTCAGTTTCTAGCCAAACATTTAATTTATAAATGAGCGTAGCGTTGAAGGCTTAATTAGAATACCTACCTCATTATTAATATTCCAGGCTGTCAGTTTGACACGCAATTAACACCTTTAATGGCTACACTGAGCAAGGCGTGCCAACAATATTTGAATGAGCTACCGCCAACTTAGTGCTGCATAATTAGGTCGGATACCTAAACGGTTTCGTCACTTCGTCGACTACATAGTGGAATGCTTAGAAGACATTTTGTGAAAGGCTAATGAATTTTGGCGACGGAAATATTTAATAAAGTCCTTCGTGAACACATCTAAATACGTAACGACGTGTTTTTTGGCAATTATGGTAAAGCCTAAAAAAATTAACGTTACGAAAAATATGTTACTTTTTATTTTAAAAAGTGCCGAGAGAGACTTTTTAAATGTGTGAGGGCTTGTTTATATTTAGGACATAATCACGTTTAAATTGTAATTGAATCAGTGCCGCAGGCGGGAGCAGGACGACGTCACACGGGAAACCGGAAGCATTGCGTTGAGCCGGTTTGACGCAATTAGTGCGCTTAGAGCATATTTTGATATGTCTATGTGAAGAGAGTAGCAAACGAGCAAGCAGCTGTCATTAATGGATGTTGCCGTCCATGAATATCCATCTGTAATCAACCACTAATAGGATTACAGTTAATAGGTGTTAATAAGAATCAGTTCATGAATATTCATCAGTGACAGGACTCCAGGAATAGGACTGGTATACTCGTGGACCGGCAACCACACCCTCCAAGCCGAAACATAGATTATGTTAATAACAACAACTTCACGATGTAAACATCACCTATATTTTCAACTATTAATATTTTTTTTATTATTACCTACCATTCAAGTATCTATTAATTGCCTATTCCTATTCAAATTATAGCATTCAATTTATATATGAACACCTAAGAAATAATCGATATTATGAATTAAATTTCAAACTATGTATGTATTTATTATTGTCACACTGTTAGCGAAAACACGGATGCTTGTTTAAATACATTTTATAACTGAATCAAATTGCTAATCTAATAACCGTTGGCGTTCCAAAGCGGACGGGGTCACACGGGCGACCGGATTAAGGAGTGGAAGCCGGGACATGTGTTTTAATTAAATCATGGCCATACACACAGTTGTTTCGCGCAATCAGCACGGTATGGTTGGATTGGGGGTCTAATTTATTTACGAGACCCAAAAAAAAATTCGCCGAACGTAGCGCAATTTTGTCATTGGAATTTAATGTTCAGATCTAATGCTTTCAAATTTAATCATTTATCAAAAGGTAGAAATGAAATAAAAGAGATAGATACGTGGAACAAACAGTAATTTAACGGCACCGATCGACCCTACCGTTGCACTGACGGACATGGGTCTCTTTCTCGAAATGAAAAGGGTTAATGCCACTCTACGAAGCTATCCTGCCTGTTTGTAAACGTTGTGAAGTCTATATACTCACAGTTGGCAAATATTATGGCGTATTATTAGAAGGACGCAAAGGTTCGAAGGAATAACAGTCAGCAGAATTTTCGATTGTAGACATGCCCTACTTTCGTCAGTTTATTAACAGACTCTCAAAGAATCAACTGAACTTACCACGAGGTTTACTTGTAGTGTAAAGCCACTTGGTAATTTGTTAATGTCAGCTGGTCGTTAGTATCGCTTGAAACACTTTCCGAGTAGGTACATAGAATAATAAATGAGTTAGTAGATTATTTTTTCTATAAAGATATAATTTACGTTGTTGTCGAGTAAATAGTTAGTGAAAAGATTGTGTGTTGCAGTATGACTAGCATCAAAAACATCCGGACGTAATGCTTTATGTATTAAGCATTACGTCCGGATGTTGGCAGGCTTAGACCCGATGGTGTACCATCGGGTCTAAGGCTGCCAAGGCTATAGAGCCTTGTAGTACGTTAGGTATTCTGAAAAGCTTAACGTGTCACCGAGTCAGGATAGTCAGTCATTGGCGAAAACCTTGAAGCCGATTTGCATATTTTCACCAATTTCAACGGCGTCGGGGAGCAAACTAACTGCTATCGTTAATGGGTTGCAATCAGATAATATAACCTGATGTCAGACGCGCGTTACATAGCCAAGAACTGTTCAGTTTGTTAGATCAACACATAATATTAAATTGTCAAAAGAAGTAAAGCTTTTTAACTTCCGTCACGTAAAATTTTAGTCGACATTCTCACGCAAACCACGCAGTAGGTATGTGTCGAACCGAGCTTTCAAATTTATTATGTGGCCAACAAGCTTTCAGTGGCAGGATTTGAATGAGCTCGGCCAAATGTGGGTCATTCGTTATATTTAATGTTAGGGGTGGCGGGGTGGTGGCGCTCCTGGCTCCTGGTTGACTCTTTTAATATTCAACGATGTCATTAAATACTTCTTTTATAAAAAGAAAACTTATTGAAGTTAAAATTAGGATCGTCTGTAATCATAAGACTTTTAGACATAAATAAAGAAGAAACTAATTGGCGTTTCGAGCCAAGAGTAACAAAACGTAAGAATAAGTGTTACAAAACTATTTTAAATGAAGCACGATAAGTAATTGTTTTAAAAAATGGAGCAAAGCAGTTAAAACAAAAAGCTATAAAAAGCCGAAGACATGGCCAGCGCTCTACCACAAGGCTAAACCGTTGCACAATGGATGTCGCCTGCGAGTCTGAAACACAAAGCCCCTCTTTAACGAATTCATCGCTCCAATTAATAGTAGAATCATACTTTACTTTAACCATCTCATTGTTCAGGTAGGTATAACTAATTTATCTGCGATAATTATCTATGTAAAATAGAGAGAAGCGCCTTATTTTCACAAATACAAATGATATATTTACACCGTTGCTAAGAAATGCGAATACATCACGGCAAATATTGTTTTTATTCACAAACAAATGTTTATAATATATTGATTACTTTTCTGTTGACAAACAAAGGCCATTTGCAAGTGGGAGAAAACGGATTGGGAAATAATGAATCGAGGTCAATTTAAAAAAGGCATTGTAGGAAGTAACGCCGGTTACGACAACAATAGGCCTGCATTACTATAGTGCACGGGTGCATGAAGACAAAAGCGGAATCGATACAACATTAATGGAACGACCTTCGTCGGATTACGACAATTTCATTAGTGCCCGACTCGCGCAACGACTGCGTTGTGTGCCGCGTCAAGATTACCACTGCTGTGGAAATTTCAATCTTGAACTTCCGACGGACTCATTGATTGATTTCTACTAACAGTGGGTCTTGATTTCACTGCAAACTAATCTGAACTTTATAATCAGTATTATTTATAATCAATTTAACATGTATCGCTTTGGCTTTTCAGAGAACGTTCCGTTAATTAAGAGGTTGATAATAAAATTTATCATATAAGATATTGTATAAGCTAGAAGTAATATGAAAATATAATTTAATCAACGCAGCAAATAACGTAAGTATTAAATGCAACCGAAACAATATTGAATAATAGCGCTGTCATCACAGTCGGTACAAGCCTATATTTAATTAATGGATTACATGATATATGTATAGGTCAGACCGGTATTGGGATGCACAAACAAATAAATAAGCGTAAGCACATTATATTGAAACAATTAAATTTCGCTACACTTAACAATACATTGTATAAAACAAAGTCGCTTTCCGCTGTCCCTATGTCCCTATGAATGCTTAGATCTTTAAAACTACGCAACGGATATTGATGCATTTTTCTTTATGGATAGAGTGATTCGAGAGGAAGGTTTATATATATATAATAATATATGCGCAGGATGAAATCGCGGGCAAAAGCTAGTAGGATATAAATACGAGTCAGACTGGTCAATACAAAGGTTGACGAGAGACTGCTTTCTTAAGAAGGGTTACTGGTTTGTGTATCACAATCTGGAAGATCATTAGTACAGAAACATAGACATTAAACAAACCAATGGGCACAGGAAACAAAAAGAAACGATTTGATAACAAACTAATGCTAAAGTTCGTGAGACACAATGTAACAGCAACATTGCTTTACGATTGTTTAACAATAAGAATGGAAAGTTCTGCTTAGAAATAAAAATAGGTACAAAATAATATAACTAACTATCCTTCAAAGACTTACCACTAACATTAAAGGTACGCATAATACTAGTAATCGTACGCTTTGTTACGAGATAACGTTGTAAGCGTTTATATTGATGTTGCTTATTACACACATCAAACTAGAACAAACAGAACAGGGTAAGCAAAGCCACTTAACGTCAGCAACAGAGCTTGTTCTAAATCCGTTGACGCTATAACGAGGGTTACGTTATTTACCTTAGCAATAGATACCGGAGACATAATTTAACTAACATTATATTGGAACTGAGATGTACTAAAGCGAAATCAACTAACTGACTACATTCGGCGTGATGTTGATTAACAAAATTACGACGCAATTTAAATTATTTCCTGGGTACAAGTCTGTTAACATATCTACACTAATATTATAAAGTGGAAAACTTTGTTTGTAATGAATACGTTCAAAAACTACTGGACCGATTTTAAAAGTTCTTTCACCATTCGAAAGTTACATTATCCACGAGTAACATAGGCTATATTTTATTTTGGATTTTTACGAATTTCTACCTCCAATGGGAATTGCGGCGACAGGGGCGGGACGAAGTCGCGGGCAAAATCTAGTCTGAGATAAATCTATACCTAGGACGTACCATGATACACCAATAAGAATGATCCAGTGAAGACTAAGTTAATGAGGCTCTTGATACGTTACCAAGATTAGAAAGTACTGAGTATTTCGAAAATGCTAATCTGACTCTCCATTTTTTATGGGATGAATTTTTCCGACCGTATAAAAGAGTTGTGTATTTACTACAGACTACCATAAAAGTAGAGCAACTGAATGAATGTGCTCTACTGCCTGTATTCCAAACTACTATCCCATGATGCCAAGCAATTTTGCAACGGCCACCCATTGCTCTGCGTTAAGTACTTTACTTTTATTTCGTGATAATTTCAAGTATCATTGAGACGTTACGCACAGAGTTGGTTAATAGATTACGACAAAAAAAGTCGATACCGAATATAAAATTTAGAGTACAAGTGCAAGCCCGTATCACATTAATAGATTACGAAGATCTGGGTCAGATAGCTGTTGGTGGCATCTCTGAATCTCGACACATTATCACGGCCGCTGGGCCCGACGCGAAACAACTAGTACGCTGAACAACTTTTTGACCCGCCCTATTTGCGCCCTCTCCGAGCTCTTTCAACATTATTTAGATTACTATAAGTATTACATATTTAACATAACATTCATGTCTCGACCTCTAAGGGACTAGGGAAGCAGTAGTAATCGATTTTATAAGTATGATGCTAACGCTTGAACCAGTTAACAAATGAACAGAAAATGTTCTATGCAATTTTAGCAACAGTATCTACTCTGGGGTTTCGTAAGATTAGTGGGTTCGTAACATATAGGTACAGGTATCCAATAAACATTAATTTTGGAGATTTAATAAAGAAGCAATTTTATTCCAAGAACGAAAAAATCTACTTTTCATATACAATTTTATTCTTTAATAAGCGAATATAATATTCAAATGTGTTACCGTAAACCATTTGATATCTACCGTATAAATATGAGATATTCGAAAATTTGAGTGAACCTCGCGTTCCTCAGAAACAAAAGCAAATAACAGGGAGGATTTGGCGTATTTATAGCCGTACGGGAGCCATATATTTCGCTTAAGATTAGGATAGCTGATTTATCCGACACGCGCCTCCTTTATTGCTCGGGGGTAAAAGTATAAAGTCGTGTTTTATTAATGAGACTGTAATTTCACATGTATAAGATATTCAGGTGTAATTTAAAAACACTATACTGTTGTTTTTTTTTATTAAGGCCTCGCTTATTATGTGCCATTGTTCGTCCCGAGACCCGTCCCGTCTATATATAGAGAAAAAGTTTTAAAAATGTATCTAAGGTTTCCCCTTAACGCTTAGCGCTTCCGACCAGTAAATAAAATATACCTAATTACTGTCAGAGTCCCAACACATTTGTTCAAGATATCTTAAGCGAAAAGGTTATTCGAAAAAAATATATTGTCTACGTCTTTCTATCTCACATGTAGTGAGAAAAGTTGTTATGAAATGTATAATATTTAGTTATGTTAAACTATGAATAAGAAGCATAAATGTAACATTTTGGAAGTTACTAAAACTGTTCGGTGTCAAGTTAATCATAATTAATTCAAGCACATAAAAAGCTTTCCAAAGCCGGGCGTGCTCCGAAACTATAATTATTAAGCTTTAGTAAAACCGAGGCAAAAGCTCCAAGTGGTGTTCTGCACCGCTCATGTTACCGACATTGGAACTGTTACTTTTCGTATCATGTTTGTAGCAGCGAACACCGAAATGATTTTTATGATGTTTGCGAGTACTTTACTGTAAGATTTTAATTAACCGAATTTTTCGAAAGCTCTACCTTATATATAATACTATCCGGTAAAATATCATTATATATATATAAGGCCGACAAACGATCCTCAAATACTGATATTAATTGCTGATTTATTTCTGCGATAACGTTTTGATTTTCGATTTGAACATGTTCAACCCACACACTACGTGGTATCCGGGTATACGGATAGAATACATCGGATACCTACCTACCCATTCGATATAATTCCGGACAATGTGGCAGGCAGATATCTAAGTCAAGTAGGTACCTACACATTTGTTATATTTTACCATAACGATCTCGATTTTCGATGCCCTAATAGTATATGTGTATCGATATTAGTAGGTCTCGCTGTCGCGCATAAATAAAATTGCGTGGGTTTAAAACTAAAATATGAAATAACAAAAGGGGTAGTATTACCATAAATGAACATGTAAAAACAGGCGACCAAATTTATTTACTTGATTTATGTTTTTAGTGAATGGTTCGAACACTTTATAAAAGTGTAAGCCAAGGCTGCACGATTTACCATGACGGTGGGATGTATGTATTTCGATACCATCCAGGTAAACCGCCGAGCAACCCTTACGTCGGTTTACGTAAATAAATGTACGTGTGTCACATATTATTTCGTGGTAGCTCGATCGAATCAACTGGAATGGTCACTTGCGACTGGAGGTATTGGCAGCGCAACTTAAATTGTAAACGCCAACCGTCGCTGTTAATAGGCAAATTTAAATGCGATGACAGGCCACTGTTTGGCCAGCGGGCCTGATATAGAACAGATTCGACAAATGGTGCAAAAACAAACACACAGAAATCATTCACATCATCGGGCTATATCATTTTCGATTTGCATGATGAACTCAGACATTTTTTTTTAAATAGTATGTACATAAAGGAAAAATATTTTCTAACCGTTCCAGTATTTACGAGTTTCGAGAGACCCATTTTGTTGAGTGTACTTTATACGCTCTATTTCTGATAACAGAAGTAAACCGCTCTCACAACGTTGCCGCCAGTTACGCCATTATCAAGCTACAATTTATAAATAGTCCCCAATTGCCGGTTCAATCGATAACGTGCCGGGGAACAGCGGTTGTGCAGTAATAAAAATAGGCCAGACATTATGATTGGTTAAAAGGAAGAAACATTAAAAATAAACGAGTATAACGCGTGCCTAACTTGATGAGTAAAAAATAACCTCATACCTCACTTATTTTGGTGATTCATACATATAACAACTAGCTTTTGCCCGCGGCTTCGCTCGCGTGGCTTTCGGTCTGCCATATTAAGTTTCTTGACAGATAATTTCAATACTAAAAAAAAAATCTTAATAGTAAAAAAAAATATATTTATTCAATCATATCGTGTTAACTTTTAAACTATTCGGCCAAATTACTTAGTATGAAGGACAAAGTTTATCTACATGAAAAACTTAAAGCGACAAA
>DWDX01002318.1:0-15526 GCA_018245675.1 Agara michaeli
TAACTGGTGAAATGTGGGGGTGTACTACACTCCTCTGCCTACCCCTTAAGGGGATTATAGGCGTGATGTTACGTTATAATTGTGATGTTCATAATGAACATCAATAAACAAACCAGTCCCCGCGTCCGCCGCGCTGTCCTATCACTGACACGACAGGATCCGAGGCGAGCGTATGTCGATATAGCGTTTTTTAACCTTTCGATCCGATTATAATTTTTGATTCTGACAGTGATGAATGTAGACGAAACACGTCATGTTTGTAAGGACAGTTATATTTGGCACTCGGTGCTTTTTGCCTACCCCGTTAGGGACCTGGCGTGCTGGTATAAATCTGATTTTCAACAATCATAAATTTTTCTTATTACCCAAGAGCGTAAAAGATTTTCAGATATCCATGTTCTTCAAAACCGATCGATTTTATTACAATCTTTCTACCCCTATTTCACCCGTCTAGGGGTAGAATTTCCAAAGTTCTTTTCTCAATGCTCACTAACGCTATATCTCACTCACTCACTCTGTCGCTTGCTGTCCGCAAAATTTCAGTATTTCAATTTCAGCAGTTTACTTATCTGAAATTTCTTAAACACCTTTTCTCCATCCTACCTTTTGTCCCCTTCTTCTTTTTCTATTTTCTTTCTCATTAGATCGATCTCAATACACAACATGCAGAACCTGTTAACACAATCAAGTGCTTTTATAATTTATCAACGCATCCATTGTACAGTAACTGCGACCGCTTAGGAGACAGCTTCTCAATCTTTTCAGTGAGCTTATGACACTCGTTCTACCCTCTGAGTATACATATATCCAAAAGACAACGGTTAAGGAATTTTCTGGAAGTTTCTAGAGCGTCACCCAAATGTGCCAGTGCACTATCGCGTTATTGTGTTGACTGTACGCTGTGTATTGTTTGCATTGCATTGCATGCGTTGGTTGATTAGATAACTGGCAGCCGTGGACAATGAACCGGACTTGTCGAACGCCCGGCAACCGGTACTCTGGTTCCGCATTGGAAGGCCGCGGCGATAGTCAAAGTATTATTCGGGAAATTATCTCGACGATACCTCGCCTCGTCAAATTGATTAGTTGTCATTGTGATTAGAAACACTTTAGAAACACGAGGGTATCTCGAATTGTGACCTTATAAATATAAACTCATGAAGATATTATTATTACAACTAACCTAACCTAATAATCGCACGCATCGCTTGACAACAGAATGTGATATCGTGTACGTGATATGTATGCGTATAGGAAAACGTACAACTTTCCTTTTTTGATAGTCTGTTAAAAATCCCCTAGGGATGATATTATTATAGAGCTAGAGATATTATATAAGAGTAGAATCATATAACTGCATTCGCTATTAAAAAAAAATGATTCCATTAATTTTTCTGTCTATTAGCGATGCTATTTTATTAAAAAAAACTTCACCTAAAAAAAAATTGTAACAATAACCTTGAAGTTCTGCAGGCCCGGTAACGTAATTAACGATGCCCCGTTGTTCCAAATATTCTTAAGTGATTTCATGTGTAATAATTACCTGTTTCGCAACTTAGCTTTAAAAAAATATATTATTCAGTGACTATTGCGCCGAAATCAAAAAATTGACGCAAATTGTTTTCTATGATAATCTCATGCTAATATACTTATGCTATGTAACGTTTATTCATGTATTCACAGAAAAGTAGTGCGTAATATAATGTACGTGGATGCGATGAAATTTGCGCAACCGATTGTTTCCAATATAACATTAATAACCGCAATAAAAGACGTCATATATATCAAGGTTAAGTAATATAATAATAATATCATCAAGCCAGGTCGCTAAGCATCGGAGCATTCCTTTTCTTCATCATGAATCATGTTAAGTTTTTATACAATTGACAATTTCATTGATAGGTGTACACGGCGCGCGTGGTCGCCGAGCAGCGCGTCAAGTCGCTGAAGGAGCTGTCGTGGGCGAAGGCGAACGCGCTGCTGTCCACCGCGTACGGGCAGCGCGCCGTGGAGGGCGTGGACAGCGGCGCCACGTACGCCATGCGCCTGCTCGACCACTACCTGCCGCCCGCCGCCCACGACGACCACAACGGTTGGTAGAGGCTATATATGCCTGATTGGCCTCGTGGTCGACCGGTTAGATAACCCGACTGCTAAATCGGTGATCCTGCATTCGATTCCCACCCAGGGCAAACATTTGTGTGACGAGCACATTTGTTTGTTGTGTCTGAATGTAATAAGTGTAATGTAATAAATAAATAAAAATGTAATAAACGATGAATGTTTGTGTAGGTGAGATAGTGTCTGCGGTGAACGACCCCGCGCTGCACGCCGTGCAGACGGTGGGGCGGCTGAGCTCGGTGGCGGCGCGCCGCGTGTGGGCCAACCTGGCCGACAAAGTGAACGAGCTGAGGAAATCTGGTACCTACATCCATACTACTATTATAAACGACCCACCCGAGGAGTCGCCGTATAATGTTGTATTGTATGTTATGATGATGTAACGTTCTTAAGGGCGGACTTCGCAAAAATCGCAATTGACCCGAGTGATAGTAAGAGGATACTAGTGTCCAAAATACGGAAAAAATCTTGATGCCGCCGAAATGATCTGTGTCGTAATTATGTTTTATACAGTGCTTTTCTTACACGTTTATTAAGAAAATTGTCGTTAACCCAAGGTGTGGAGTTGGACGTTCGCCGCTATATAACAGCACTCCTTGCCGCTCTGCATCTCGCGAAGGTGACCAGCGAGCAGCAGCAGCGGGACGACAATCAAGCGGACCAGCAAATCCAGCAGCCGGCCGAGCCCACCCCCGGAGGAGCCGTTGTGCCTGCGGAGAGCCACGTCTCGGCACCCACCACTGCCGACCAGGTCAAAACCACCCCAGAGGGGAAATCCGACGCTAACAATTCCAATATCGACAATTCCTTTTGATTCAATGTAATTAATATTAAATTTGGATAACATTTAATTGCACTTTGATTAAAATGAGGTTTTAACAAATTTATAATCACCGTAATTGTTTTAACGAAACTTACAAATATATCACAATCACACTTATTGATGTAGCCAAGACTGTTCAAAGTGGGCCAACGGAAATATTCCATATTCAATAGGGTAGAGTGGGCTTAAGAGGTGTTTCAGTTATCACCGCAATGAAATTGGTGGCACGCGATTTTGGACTTTTTTAACCATTTTTAGTGTGTAATTATACAATACACCGTTGAGTCCTTGACATAAATAACCCCGCAAATACTTATATAAAGAACTCTGCATATAATCTACAGAGATAACTAACCCAACCTGTATCCTATAACAAGCCTTTAAGTGAACCAATAAATGTAATTATATTGAATCAATGTGCAATTTCATGTCGTCCGAATTGTGTTTATCGTGTATTTTTTTTAAATGTAATACTATTTTAAGCAAAGCCACGGGCTAGTACACCCGTTGTACTATCGTCGTTCTGGCGCTGGATGTTATCTTGTGTATTCAATGTATCTTATCGTATCGGAGAGACTGTGCGAGTCTTATTTAGAGATGTTTACATGCTTATATACAATTAAGAAGTTAAGTAAGATTTTAATAAGTGATTTTTTTTCTATTTGAAATATATTAGTGATTTTTTTTTAATAAACACAATTATGATGATAGACTGTTTTTTTTTATTCAATACAAAAATGAAAATACAATGAAGCGTTTACAAATTTTATTTATATCGTCAAAATAAGTAAGTACAGGAATATTTTTAACATAGTTATCTACTTACATACATTGTCTAGAATTTTATTGTTTAGACCAATAGGAAAATTGCGTCGAAAAATGACAAATTTCATAGAAAACAGATATGAAGAAGATATGGAAGAATCTCCCTGACACATCTATACAGAAACTCCGTATATATCTGCCACACTAAACGTTTCATTGATAATTATGACAATGAATTTTTTGACAGATTGTTTCTAGATAACGCTGTTAATTTTATAAGACTGCAATGCAGCGAAGGGCAAGTAGAGTAAGATTAAAAATTTCGGTCAAAATTAAAAATAACTTTACCGAGATGCGTGATGATAATTGGTAATTGATGACTTAAGAACCTATGGTTCATTTACTATTTCATTTATTATTATTCATAAGTACAGATAAGTATTTGTAACAACTGTAAAACACTATGGAACGCTTGTTTTGACGAAGAATGTAAAGTTCTCGCTATACAATTCAAAATTGGAACTAAAATTTCGAAAAAATCGTAATACAGTCCACTAGATTTTGGCACACGGCCATTGCCGACCTTAATATCGCGTTCACAAACAATAACATTATAATTATTATTAATAGCTAAATATTTCAGTGTAACGTAATATCCTAACACAACAAGCGTGAAATTATGCGTAATGATTACAAACATACAACTAACAACACTAAATCAATAACGTTAAAGTCTATAATTAATTAATACTTCAATCGGGTACATAACTAGTAGAACATCGGAAACAATTTGTAAATATTGTTATTCTATAACATTTGTAATATTCACCTACATTATTATTAATTATGTGACTTACTGGCCCCGGTGTTTATCTACCAGGATAATGTGTGATGTTGTACACACAATTATAATTATGTAAAATCATTTGTAGATTTCCAAGTACGTTATATTTCATTTCGAGTAGAAAACTGTAATTTTGGATACAACTAAATTATTTCACCAAATTCAATTTGAATCCTAGTATAAAATAATAAATAATTTTTAAATCACCACAGTACAGTTGAACCGACACAGTATGTAACATAATTAAGCGGGGTTTACACTGTGAAACTGACATTAGATTAAATGTCAACGGATTTATTTTTAATCGCATCGTGTACCTGTTCAATTATTATTAATTTGTAGAGTCTAGAAGTCAAATTATGGTCACGCGCAAATATTTCATCAGTTAAGGTACCTTTAACTCGTAAATCCAGGGATTCCTAGCGGACAAAGGTTTCGCAACATGATAGCGACGGTGGCGTAAGTGCATAGCTTTCAATTTAGTCGTGTAACGTTAAGTCATTTAGTGTAGGTAATAATACCGACTTCCATGTGAAACTTCAATGTGACATTTGTGCCGTAGCGAATCCCTGGCTTTAATATCTACTCCGCTCCTCTTTCCCCGATGTGCGCTGCGGCGGGCGCGCTGCTTACCCGAGCCCGTGGTCCTCGAAGAAGCCCTGCGGCGTCTCCTCCTGCAACAAGGGTCATCACTGAGCCAGTGTCGCTCGTGGCCGCGTTAGACCGAGCCATCGCTAATCGGCATCACGTAGTCTTAACTAGCCGTACTTACCTGCATCCGAATTGGTACAATAAATTACAATCCAATCTATTACATTATTTACGTTTTGTTGATAATTTAATAGAAAACATTTGTATTTTTATCAATATACTTTGACGCTAAAATAAGATTACTGATACTCCAGAAGTAGCATGTCAGGTCTGTATTCAGTCACATCAGTTATTTGGCACTCGGTAATTTACTAAAAATTAAATTACACAATTCTATAAGAAAAATATTTTTACAATGTTTTTACTGACTTCATTTATACTATGGTCTAATACATACAGATGCAAAATGTATGGATATTCAGGAGGAGGAAAAACAACAGTGAATGCGAATCAATATATTGATACAAAAGATAGTTTTGTCACGTTGTCCTACGCGAGACAGATAGGATTCCTTACACGCATATTTCTACATATAATATTTGAGGTAATAATCTTATCAAACACAAAAGTGTTGTCATTTTAAATTTTTTGCGTTACTTCCTGGCAATGTCCATCTCGCATCGGATAACACAAATAGATTTAGTAATTCAAGTATATTAAGATTTTTTCCAATTACAATATTCACAAATGTTAATTATCAAATAAAAAGGTACAAAACAGTACAAATAAACTTTTAACACTTCAACTAGGTACATGGAAGTAGCCGATGAAATGTACTAAAAAACAATATTAGTTAATAACTTCAACAAAAAACTGACCAATTTATTATTTGAATAATAAAATTAAAAAAAAAATAAACAATAATAAATTCGAAATTACGTTTGAAAACAATACGTGAATGCCATAACAATCACTAAATATAAATCATAATGAAAATGTAACAAAAATACAACTCTTACACTAATATAACGTAATATGAATGGGTTAAAAATATTTCATGAACATTAAACTGTATGAAAATCAAAAGCACATAGACACAATAGTGAAACTTAAGTATCTAAGCTGGATATTATTATTTTGTATCCAGTCTTATCCTACACGCCCCTAACTAGGGTTTGATGACTTGAAGAACTTAGGGGGAACCGCTGCATGTGGCTTAGGATCGGATAGTGCGGTGTCAATCAATGGAAGTCTACGTAGATGTTTATCCAGTGTAAATGTCCACACTCAGCCGAGACGGTTTCGCAAAGCGACGGCACATTGCGTAATTCGATCAACAAGCTTACCTTTTAGATAACTTTTACTTTAACTTTTAATTATACAGGTTTACGGACGAACGTCAAAAATGTATTTCCCGTTGATGAAAGAAATACAATGAGTTCCTTTCGGAGCTTTTGGATCATTGTTCCAATAAACATCTTGAATATAAAACGTAACATCACGCCTGAATATATTTCATAATAAATCGTTTCTAATAAAAACGAGACGGGATCAAATGGTTTTACGATTTATAAATATCACGCTGTACTAATTGCGTTTTATATTAGAAAAATATTAATTCGTAATCATGGCTAGTAATCCACAATCTCTTTGATGCGTAGCTAGGTACCTTGTACGATTCCATGTAACCAAATCTAATTTTGAAATGTTACTGTTTGGTCAACTATGTCCCATAATCATCTATTATATATATTGTGTCACGTTGTCATCTATGACATCCACGGCCAGCAACCATAGTCTGATTGGCTGCGGTTCTGAGCTCGAAACAGATTGTTTGTCGCGTGCAGTTAGTCTCACGAGTAAAATTGTGTTTGCAATTATACTATTAGCGTATATATAATTATATTATCGGCTAATCATTGCGTCACATAACGCAGGTTAACTACCTTCACAGTTGAAAGTTAGGAACAACAGGACGCTAGGACTAAGCGCTTAATCACATATTCACCTATATTTATAGTTAAATAAGAGTCTTCATTATAGTTTGGTGTCTGTAGCCGTACGGACTTTTAAACAGTATGGTAGTTGTAAAAAACATTACAAAAACTATTCAATGAAATAGGCAGGCTGCTGTTAGATATGATTTATTTATTGTTTTATTTTATTCGTGTAAGTATTCGAGATGTAGTCAATAAAAATATATTTAATTTTAACATTATAATTCTTAAGACAAAATGCATATTATAGTTCGTTTAGATCCAAAAACAGCCTTCCCAGTTGATATGAGACAATACAAGCACAATTGATTCAAAGTAAAAATCCGTTCGCGGGTCATCGAAGTAGCTGGGGCGGACGTGCGGGGCGGGCGGGCTCAGAGCAGCCCCACATCGTGCAGGGCGGCGTCCACGGTCTCGTCCTAGTGCACACCCCATAACGCGAGGGTTATTTAGGCATACCCCGACCAATGGTTCCGGACACATACGTACGATACAATCGCACAATACAATAGTGTTTAGTATAACATTAAAAAAAATAATTAAGAAGTCAATTATTGTGTGGATACCTACAATTTAAGCTCTTCTCAGTATACTAAAGCTAAAAAGTTTATCATCGGGCTATTAATCAGTAATAAAATATACCTACCAATTCTACCTTCTACAATATTTTCTTTCCAAAAACTACGATATCCAGTGATTGAGAAAGATGTCTACTTGAATAACACTACATTCATAAAATGAATAAATATTTTTACTATTTTTTTTTTTTCGATTTATATTCTAGTATATAAATCTATTCGCCGATTATACCACATAATTTAAATCGAGATCCATTAACACCGTCCCCCTTGAAGTATAGTAGGCATTGAATAGTTAAGCAGAATTTGAATTTAGTTGCTATAACATGTATTCGCCGATGTCATGTTAGTTAATATGCATAATGCAATATATGCATACATGCTGTTAATTATGTGTTAAACGTACCATTACCAAGGTACAAAGCAATCGTTTGCCGTTAATTGAGTGACTGCAAAAACCACAACCAAAATTTCAATAGGATAGCCATAGCACCAATTTTTGTAGCAGCAAAGTATTGAACAACAATTTTTTCTATAAAAATAGAATATTGGAAAAGTATCGGATACTCGTACACAGAATAAGGATAGGCGTCGTTTGTCGGAGGAGTATAAAAATCATTATTGCTGCGACCCATGTATTATTTCAACAAAACAGAAGACAAAATCGTTATTTAACCGTTTTCAGTCAAAATTAAAAATTATAATGTTTTTAAACTTTCACTTTGCAACTCATAATCATCTTTACAATGACTACGTAACAGTAAGCTAAGTAGAGTGATTAAATAAATTGGGGCTATGGCTAATGGGGTTAGGAATGGGGTGTTCATGCAAGAAAACAGAATTTTAGTTAAAATCAATGTATTTCGACATCCCATTACAATAAATGCGCATACAGCCAGACAGTACGAATGTAGGACCACTGTTTTATAAAATCAGAAAAAAAACATAGATTCGGTTATATTTTCCTTTATTAATACAACAGTTGTATTAACAAGCGTAATATATGTCTTTTTTTATTTATTTTTAGCTAATAAGCCTTTTGAATTTGATAAAACAGTGTTTTAAACCGAGGTACATTTGCCGTTCGCTAAACTACACAAAACATAAAGCGATGTACATACGAGGATCGACACTATATAATTCATAATCCGAATACTATGTAAATAAATACAATACATTTGATACAATGAATACGACCAGCACCAATATGAACTAGATTACCTGATTATGATGGTTTTAATATTGCCGTTCAATGTAAGAGTTGTCTTGAATTTTATTGAAGTTTTAAAAGAGATGTGCATTTAATTTAGACTGTCACTGTCAGGTCATAATAAATGATGAATCTTTAATTGACCCATAGACAAAAGAACAGACTAGGTCGGCAAAATTAACATAGCCGGATGTTCTGAATTAATGTCTTGCGTTAATGATCAACTACAACGACTACTTAAAGTCAACTATGTAAGCACAACTGCGAGTTAAGACTAGACTTAGCCGTAGTAACTTGAACAGGGAACGTCCTTTAGAGTGAAAATTGAGTGCATTCAAAATGATTGACGATTTTAAACGGCTAGCAGTTTGAACTATATTCATTATACAAAAAAGGGGAGATAACAAACAACGCCATAGAAATGTATCTCTGTATACAATTCTGGTAACTGTCTTGAAATGAAATGTATGTATCGTGTCTGGTTACTTATAGAAATATTTATAAGCATAACAAAAAATAGGAACTATTAAATAAGGAACTAATGTAAATAGCGGCATGCAGATATTTAAGCGCAAGCTGTAATAACATTTGAAATAATGCCTTATATAATAAGGTAATTCCATCGTTCATGCCTTATTACAAGTTATAACAATAACAACTATAAAATAAATTAATTAGTCAAACGTTTAAATGAACTGTCCTTTATAATAGTAACCTTTGTTTTCGACCCTTTCATTCCACTGCTGAACGCAGATTTCCTCTCATATTGAGAGGGTTCGATGTAGTAACCTACTTAGAATACAAGTCTTGCTATAAACCAAAAGAAATGGTACGATCTTCTACTATTTTATTTAATCGTAGTAGGAAGCCGCTCTAGCAGCTCTGGATAGGAGACATCTAGTTTTATTGCGGCAACATTTATTGTTACATGACACTACATTGTAACATTCAAAGTCACCTATTCAACTGGTTACAAAAAAGTAAGTAATAATAATTATAATTTATATTCTTAGGGAATGGTCGAAAGGAAAGGTTTAAGCCGTGATCTATTATGCCACTGACACAGCCAAATAATTGCATTTCATGATTGATGCCTGTTGTCAATACTAATTATTAGGATAAAGCAATTAAATTGTCTACTTGTGTCACCATCGTGAATGATCAAAACTAAACTTTGATTGTAAAATATTCAATGGGCCTTGTAATACAAGTTTTTCGTTTTAATTTATGGTTACATATGGAGGGTTCTAACAATTGTTTTTTTACAATGAACAGGGACAGCAGAATAACAAGAAGGAAGTATGTAATAAATAAAGAATACAAGTCCTAAGAAAGTTTGGCTTGCCAGTACAATATCACCTATTGTAATAATATCCATTTTTGGTTTCTTTTATGATAACAATATTGAAAGATGTTACAGATACAGATGGAAGTGCAGTTCCAAATACTATTTTTAATTTCAACATGAATTATCTTCCTTAGTACCTGCCTTCCTCTTTTCTTTTTAGATCTGTGACTCAAAACTACTACAACATATTTAGATACGTCATTCTTTATTAAGAGCTGCCGAATCAATATTAAGACTGCCCTAGAAGGTGGAGCGTAAATGACCACTTAGAGTATAAAATAACTCAAATGTCTAGTATTCCAAGTAATACTAGACATTTGAGTTATGTTATACTTAGTTATTTATATGAATCGGGAGTTATTCTTATCGATGGTTCATGTTGTGACTGGATGGTGGATGATAAGCGAAGCAATATAAATACATTAGCATATTTATCTGTCGGGTTCATCAGTGCAAGAGTCCTTCGTTCAGATCCTGACCGCCACCAGTGCATGCAAACGTCACACCAAAACACAAAACGATATTAGCTGTGCAGTGCAATACAGAAGAGCCGAGAAGTAGGGAGGACCCGACGGTCTGACGGTCGCCAAAACCATAGGAAACTCTAATTATATGCAGTTAAGATCGTATATTGTGTGTGCAGTATCTTAACATGTTCTGTTTAGTAAGAGTAAACAATTAAATATATTACTGTCTACTTGTGGGGCTACAAAAATCTAAAACATTGTAAAATATGAATATTAATAATTTTTTTATCTAATGCCACAGATAATTTTAATTGGAACGATCAATTACAAAAAGCTCATTTTTAACTTTACTGATATGTGACCATATCTAGTGATATACATTAGTAAGTTTCTAATAGACAGTGATCCTATATTAAATCTAACGATATTTAAAATATCCTATATTAATCAAAAGGCACTACTGAGGCCACTGTCCTATCAAACTGGTCCACATTACGCTATAATTAAAAGTAATATACACGACTTAAGACAGTTAAAAAAACTATTCTCTTCAATTGGTGATTTCAATATTGCTTATAATTTGACAATGATAGAAACTGTAGTAACCAAGACTGTTAGGCTATATAGCCTCACTCATATGAGTGTAGTGCAGAAACACCATTGTTCAAGAATATTTTTTTAAACTATTAGTCCTTTTAGCAGACTGTCTTCTAATTCTGAACAACAGATAGTTATCGATTGGCCACTTTACCATATCTAAAGAAATGGCATACCTGGCCTAAAGATTAAAGTCAATTTAGATAGATGATGATATTTATTTAATTTGCTGGCTATTGCACTGAACCAGAATGTAGCTTTTGGGGACCGAAAGAAGTATTTTTAACTATCTTAGTCATTTTCATTTCAAACTAATTAACATTTTTTTCTAATAACGACAATATGTACTCATAATATTCATGGGGCGATATGTAATAATAGCAAGATCTGTTATATTACGAGCCATTAAATTATTCAATAGGAAATATTAGCTTCTAGTTTTTTTACCGATCTACTGGACCGAAGATTAAAAAAAAAATATTATTATCATTTAGTAGACAGAAATACTGCTATTAATACAAAACTTGGCAGTGCACTGCCATGCACAATTATAGTAGGAACAGATTTTATCAAGTTATAAAATTTATTTATAGATCAGAACTATATATGTATAAGAATACTTCTGTACAAGCTTGCTAACAAAACAATGGTATTTTGGATATGTGGTATATCCTTAATAGGTATATTGAAAGTTTAAACTGGTGAAAAAATTTGCATGTCCGAGTAGAAAACGAAGCCTATGTTATTGAAAGATATATGTTTGCCCCGCAACCTTAAAGCCCAGAAAATCGCAAAATTCACCAATAATGTAACATGTCGAGAGTGGTACCACAGAAGTGTAATATAAAACGTACAAGATATAACTAACAATCGTCATTGATATATGATTAATATTTTGATAACAATCACCGAACATATACGAGATTATAGTAACGCTCGATGGGTTCAAGGACGCAAAATACAGCTAGATATTAAAACTTATCATGATTGATCAAGATTAAATTGAACAGTGAAATAAATGCTTAACAATTAAGGGTTTTGTTCGTCCCACGGCTACAACATTTATCAAAAGGGAGGAATAGTGTTGTAACTAGAAAATACTTTAGCTATTTCCTTATACATACAGGCCCGAACAAGAGTTTGAACTGGTACTAATACTTTAATATTGAGAACATTACAAAATTCGAACACATTTCTAGTAAATTGCAATAATTAAAAAACAACCTAATAATCATAATAATAATTTGGGACAACTTTATCCTGTGTCATTTGATCCCAAACTAAGCAGAAACTGTGTTATAGTAAGGTAACTAGACAACTGATAAACTACACAAACAAGTACTTTACATACTTATATTTATAACATTACATCCAAATATAGAACAAAAATTCATGTTCCTCACGCAATTATATATTTACTTAGCAGCATTCTCTACCAGTCAACCCTCGGTGATAGTGATAAGTTGTTGTAGCCATCATAAATAAGAAAATAATATATAAAAATTAGATAATTACATACTCATGTTATAAAAATAAGGATATACAACTATTATACTCTATTAACACATATAACATAAAAATATTTACTAAATAGTTGTACAATAATATAATATGTAATGATAATAATAAAATCAAATTAAACCCACAAAAGCTGCTGATTTATGAGTTGTTACTTCAACTAGTATAATATGTTATTATACATAACTTGATTATGTAATATATTGTTATGTGGATAATAAATTTCCTCATTTACTCAATCCACATCTGTAATACCACACTCGACACAAACATTGCTAAAGATGCAACAAATTACACAAGTTCATTGTCCTGGCTACTGACCTCTTGCAGCAGGTCCTGCGCTGCGATCGCTTTCAGCACATTCTTCTTGCTGGTCTCCTGCAACTCACCACCGAGCACCAGCTCGTCCAGTATGAAGTACGCCTTCTCGAAGTTGAATATTATATCCAGTTCGCATACCTGAAATTATGTGTGACAATAGAATTTACTTTAAGTTTTTTTATAAATGTGAATATTTATAAAGCTTTCTAATTCACAGCATATTTATGTGAATGTATGTTGAAAAACTATAACAAAGCAACATTCAAAACAGGCTTGTGATTATTAAGCGGTAGTTACCAATTTTGTAAAAATAATACTATTCAGTTGTGTGCTGCTATGTAAATATATAAGAATAGGCCAACCTTCATGCGCCACCATGCAAATTAGTTCTAAATGCATGGAAGCGGGCTGGCTTTTATTTATTTGTTTTCCTACCCAATTATATACCTTTAATTGCACTAACAAATCCATTTCCACAGTCCTAATTGAGATTTTAAAATATCTTTGTAACACATGGGTATATGGACGGCAGCCTCGATTTCTGACTGCTGCTTACTCACACCACTCTTTTTTTCCACCCTTTTTAATAGTCTTAACTGGAGCGTTTCTCCTCTCATAGTGAGAGGCCACTCTCTTTACATAGACCGAATTAACTGGAATATTAAAACATACACTGCCAAAGTACTTGTCGAGCAGCTCCACATATCGATGGATCAACTCAAGAGTTAGCAGTTCATTGTCCTCCTGTTCCATTGCACAGCAGAAGTAGAGTGATGCGTATCTATAAACACATAAAAACATTTATTTACTTTGAGGATAACCAAAGGCAAGTACACAACACACTTATTATTATGCAATATTTGATGAAATATAAAAAAACAGCTTTACAATCGCAAACCATAAGATATTATTGTTACTTTGTAGCTCATGATTTTTATTTACTTAGTTGCCACACATTTTATATCTCATAGGGCTGTTCCAGGATCGAAAGCATACTCCACTAAACTTTTTAATGTGCATTGATACAGAGTTAAATGGTAACAGTCAACTTAATAATTAACAGTGTTTGATCCACTTTTAAATCCTGTAACTCCAATATTGCCTAGCTAACCAAATCTCTTAGTATTAGGCAACCCTTTCATAGATAAATACCATGTAAGTTTTTATCAGCATTATTTACAATCAGAAATTAATATTATTATGGCAACACTATATTAAAGCGAGTGCACTGCAATTCATGAAATACTAATTGAAAAGTCAGACAAATTACCTTTTGTACACAACTTTGACATCCTTCCATTCAAGGAAAGAACACATCTTTGGCTTTCTGGCAAGCACGGTAGTTATGAGTTCTCGAGTTATTTTCTTCTTCAGCTTGTCAGGGTGCGCCACATACCACTTCTGCAGCCTAAGCTTACCTTGCCGACTGAATAGCAGCATAAATTGCATCTGAGAAGTATCAGTTGTTAGATGTATTAGTGAATATTGAATCTTATATCATACTGAGATTTTGATATGTATTGTTATAGAATCGGCAGAATGAAACAGAACAGGCGTAGACAAGCCAACAACTCATTTAACTGAACTTGTAAACACGACTATGGAGATTTTGATTATCAAAAACTTTACATAAGCATATATGTAATACAATACTTTACTAAGATAGCTACGTCATATTTAGGACACCAACACGAGTGTTTTAAAAATGAAATACAAATAATAATTACTAACCATTTTGAATTTGTGTCACAAATTTCTTTTGAGATCCTTAATAAATGGAATGTATTATGTAGTCATAAAAGTTTAATGACATATCAATTGCGAAATATCTTCGAAAATTAATGAATTATATGCATTTTAATCTTAAACCTAGAAATCTATAATACCATGAAATGTGATGACAACGAAAAATTGACATGAATGAATGACGTCATGTTCATGACATTACCGCTGTCGCTTGACGTATTGTTTGGATACTGTATATCAATTTTTATGTATCAGGTAAGCAAAAAAACTTAAACAATAATATAAAGGCCTGCCTTTCTAAAGCAAAACTTTTAAGTAAGCTTAAAAAAATTGGATCAAATGACTAGATAGCAATCTCGTTTAGTATTCGATGTCCGATGAAATTAAATTCTGTGTGAAATACATATTCAGCTACACATAAAATTCGTGTCTAAAGTATATCATGTGTGAACATGATATATTAAAATCGCTTGGAATAACAATCTGTCTTAAATTAACATGTAAATGGCTCCTTTCATATGAGTTGATTTTTATCTTTGCATTATCTAAGTTTTTTTTCTTAGTGTCAATAATGTCAATTTGACTGTTAGATCTTAATAA
>DWDX01002319.1:0-15526 GCA_018245675.1 Agara michaeli
ATCACGAAGACGATCGATTCTAGAATGATCTTGGTCCGCCGGCTAGACTCTGTTGTAGCACGCTGTCAGTGTCAAGATGATCGCGGTGGCGCCATCTGCAACGACTCGTGCTTCGTTCCGTTATTGCTCCGTAGTAATGACCGTCTCCAACATATTTTTACTATAAAATCATCTTCTAGCAAATAATCAATGACTTCGCGCCGACATATATAATAATGTTTGATGCAGTGATGGAACGGTTTGTTTTGATTCCAGCAGCTTTTAGGGTTAAACGGGTCGGATATTTCTGGAGTGTGCGCATTAGTTTATAAATAAACGCCCACGCGAGCGGGTTCCGTTGCCTGTATGTGTGTTTTTATTTGTTTCTTTAACGTTCTCGAGAATGAAATTCATATATAACGGTCTCGGAATTCTTTTCAACCCTTTTATAGTTAGTGAAACAATGCTCATTGTGATGTTAGAAGAGTCAAAACGCACTTAGCCAGCGTGGTAGACTACGGCCCAAAACCCTGTCACTATGAAAGGAGACCTATTTCCAGCAGTGGAACAATAAACGACACAAAAAAATATTGATTCTATTTCAGGATAGAGAAAGAATCGTGTTACTAATAAATATTCTCTTTGTTTTTATATTGCGTTGCGTTTTACATTGAACATAAGTGTTCTTTGATGTCAAGGCCGCGTCGCTTCGGTCAAAGATCCGTTTTGGCGGTTATTTCGGGCGGCCATCTTGTTTTGACGCCATCAAACACGTGTCTGGTGTTGTTAACTCCAAGCGTTATTGATTGCATAAATTAAGCATAAATTATTATAATTTTAATAATAAACAAAGTTGGATTTATTAACATTAATAATGATAGACGTACAGCAGTATTAGTGGTATTATTTAGACGTGTAATAAATCTTTGAAGTTTATTATTAAAATATTGTTGATCTATTTGAGATTATTGCGCCTGTCTGACGCGCTTTGGTTTACGAGTTTGATACATGGCTGGGTGGATATAGGAATAAGTTACATAGTCGCCCAAGATCTATATATTACCCATTATTATTATTATTATTACCCATGGGTCCAGTAACTTAACTGTAGAGCCGGGGTCGTAGATACGATTCCCAGCCAGGTCACATATATTTGTGATGACCAAGGTGTTTGTTCTTTTTCTATGTGTAAAAAGTTGTCTATATTATGTATGTCTGTAGAAATTTATATAGGGACTTAGCTTATCAGCTGATTGATTACCATGATACACGCCTTGCATAATATGGGGTCGGATGGCGCTGTGTATATTGCCTGAAGATATTATTATTATTATTAAATGCTATGCCTTTTATGTCGATTGCGTTCACGGCACAGGAAACTTTACTACTAACTAACTGTTAGTTACATCCTTGTATCCATCACCGTCCACCCTTTTGTCTTTCCTCTGCTGGGTTCGGATCTCTTCTCAGAAGGAGAAGGCTTAATGTCTGCCATCATTAATTAGTTTGGTATCTTCCTCAATCTGCACAAAGACTTCCTATCCTGGTATTGAATAGATTTTGAATTCGAAGAAGTAAAAGCTGAGAGAAAAACATACGAGTAATCTTCTCCATCGGTAATTCCGGATTTTTCAAAACCATGAAATTTATTAAGCTCAGAGGAAAATTTGTATAGTATTTACTCGATTCGAAACAAAATATTGACACTGAATTTGGCATTTATTTACTTTCACCTCGAAATAATTGAGAAGAATCGTATGTTTTGAAATTTTGCAGATCTTATTTATATCAAAGTGCTGGCGGGTTTCATAAAACATCTCGTCTCTCGCTCTCACAGCCTCAAAAACACATTTTGAGAATAGGATTTGCGCAGTTCTATAATACGTTTTGATAAGGTTACCATTTTATAAACTTATTTAGATGAATAAACTTGAAAATGCTTCTGAAGCACTCTCACATAAAACCAACATTTTTTCCTCCGGACTTTTTCCTCTCGGGCTGCATTGCACTAAAACCTAAGTAAACCTTGAGAGTACTAAATATTTTTTTTGGTATAAAATCCACTTTCTATGAGCATACATGCGCCTGTCCCCTTTAACGTCCAAATTCATATGTACCATAATTTTGGCATAAGTAGGTATCTGATCTGGCAACACTAGCTCCAAGATAATGCACAATTTTTATTCCATAGACAATATTGCACTCCACTTACAAATTATATAGATAACAAAAACATTGAAGGTGTGAATTGCATCATTCAAAATCAGTTGCATCATTAGTATTGAACATCTCTGTAATTCATTTTGGCAAATGAATGGTTTTCCTCAGCCAAGTTTTTATAATCCCTGACATTTATTGAAATTCATCCCTTTCAGGTGCTTTGCAATGAAAAGGGACAGAACTACTGGTATTATGTTCATCATTTGATAGTGTTAAGTAACCTCCATAATTAATTTATTCCATAATTAATTAGTATTTGTTAGTATTCGCCCTATCAAGGGTCTGTAATATATGTCGCTACTAAGAACTACGATTGAGATAGTATAGATACACGTAGACTCCACACCCTTCAGAGCGAAACACATATTGTTGTATTAACCGCTTCACGGTAGAAATAGGCGTGGCGATGGTATAGCGCCGGGCAAAACGTAAAATATAACAGAGATTAAAAGTGTAGTTAAGAATTTATTAATAAATAGTGTTTTCTATTTCGGTGTAACGAAACGCTTATTGACGTCACGCGCTACCAGCTGACTGATATATCCGACATTCGCCAGCCAGCCTCATCATGCATATTTTACAAATGCCTACAATAATTTATATTATTGCCAATCACGGAACGTGTGCAAAAGCTAAGTTTTTGATTACATATAGAAAAAGTCTCCATAGGCCTCAAAGTCAATCGACAACGTTGATTTAATTCAATTTTCTTTATATATCTACCAGTAATAAATAGAATGCATACAGCTAATTTATATGTGATTACGACGTTTAAAAAGAGAACCAGTACCTAATGTTTTTGATATCGTTGTTCTAAGAACAGCAATGACAAGACAAAATGCAATATTGATTTTCCTTCTCCAAACCCCAACTGCGCAGCTCTACGCAGCTATAACTGGCAAATAAATGCAATAACAATAAAAAGAAACAGCCGCAAGAAAACGCAGAAAAACATGTTGATAAACACAGAGCCACGTGGCGCCATTTTGTTTCAAAACAAACGGGAATAGACGTCAAGGTCATTGGCCGACAACCGTTATTTATCGCGGCTGTTAGACAGTTGATTTCCGGTTGCAGGTGAAACCAATGACAGTATTAAAAGGAGACGCAATATATGCTTGCGTGACAGTACATTTGTTGTCTGTGGTCCTGTTTTATCTGTGGCCAGTGGAAATGGCAGTGCTGTAAGCAGTAAACCAAAACAGTTTTATTTTAATCAAACTGGATACGTTGATAAGACAAGAATGTAGTGGTAATATCCTTAATCTATGCCTTGACTTTCGGAAAATAGGTCTGATGTTACTATCTGCCTCTCTATTACCTGTTTGTTTTAAATTAAGAATAAAGATAGCGAAGAGAAACATATCCACCAGGCGATCTCATATATGAAATCCTCTAAGATTCGTCTATTTAACTAGAGTCGGTTCTGTTGCCTTAAATCTAGTCCCAACGTTGATATTTCCTGACACGCCCAGTGACAATACGATTTCAATTTTAATACGGTCATCCTAATTGTAGCATTATAAACATTTAAATTCCATTTAGTCCCGTAGAATTCATAGAGCTGTGTACCACACTGCTCATATATAGCCATATAAGACATATTCATTTGCAGGCATACTTACTCAATACGTTTTAAATCTGTATAAATAACTCCCTCATCTTAGGCAGGGATATTTATCATACTCGAAACGCAATTTCATGTTTGCTACGCAAACGTATGACACAGCAGCATAGCCTGAATGTCTGCTAAAATTTGGCGCTGAAGTCTCAAACGACGCAAAAACAAAAAAAAACGAGGTCATTGTCAATGGTTTTTTTATAATCTGGAAGGATGCCAGCAGCGCACATGGCTAAGGCCAATCATTTATCTTCTTTTCCTGGATATACAGAAAACAAATGGAGCAAATGATATCCTCTTTTGTGCCAAGCTTTTATGTACATTTAGTTCTTGTTGATGTTTTGGGTTATTTGTTATAGTTGTGAAAGCTTTTTAAAATGTTAGCAATCTTTATCGCTGTGAATTAACATTTCCATATAACAATCTTGGTTTTCTTCTTTCTGAATGCGAACTCTCTTTTCCATTTAACTCTAACTCCTACTTCCTTTAATTAACTTTAACTATTTCTTTTTAATGTTAACTTTTACTGTTATCTAATTTTCCTTTGTTTAGTTTTTCTCTTAGTGTATTAAGATGTACTATTATATTAATTAATTCAATAAATCCACAATAATATAATTGGTGTATTACCGGAATCACAGTCGATTGTTAATTGACTTATCCATGGGTTTTTAAGTATGGTATTAATAGCGTGTAAATAATTTAAAACACCAATTACGTACATCAAAAGTAGCAAAAATCGCGCTTCAAAACGAATCCTTTAACACATCATCACTAAATCTAGTAAAAACAAGCCAAAATTCAGCGAAATATTGATGTCATGTTTTGGCGCGAACGCCCGCGTTGGATTCGCGCCATCTTTGTTTCTATCCTTTTTTTAATGGCAATCGCGAACGCGTGCGATGTCACGAGCAATAAGATGCATGATCTTGTGATAGGTACTATTTATTGTTAAAGGAATAATTAATAACATAATAAGGATCTTTGGCGCCATTTCTGATGTCATGTTAGTGCAATTCGTTTCTTTATCGCGTCTCCTTGTATTTGTTAAAATTCTACATCCGTATTTCTGGTGTGTATGGAACACACAAAGAGAAGCTGCGATTGTCAATTCCACTTCCATCCAGCACAATTTTTTGTCTGCTGTCCATTAATATTGCTTTCTGTGATGTAAAATTATTAGCTTAAATATTTACTTAGATATTATAAGTCTGGATATTATTATTATTATAAGTTAGATATTATCAGCTGTCTGGTTATTATATCACAGGATCTGTCTTTTGGGATCAGATGGCTGCTTGTGAAGTTGATCTCAGATTATTATTATTAACCGGGTATATTATATAGTTTGGCTGTTTGCCCGAATGGTCTGACGATTATCTTTATGTAACTATGAAGTCATACATTAGATACAATAATTTATGTATAGCCGGCGTAGTTTACCAGCTCCGTTAGATGTAAATAAAACCTGTACGTTGATTTTGAATATCTTCCTCGCCGTCACATTCTTGTCAGTGTGGCCGTGTTTGCCTCTTCAGGATTGGTGGCTCGCTCGCTTTGCCATCGGCGCTAACCCTCGCGTGCTCCTTGAGTGCATTCGTAAAATAGCCCTTCATCGGTCGATTTAATTTGATCAAACCAGCGTGTAGGACATCGCTATTGCAACTTTTGCCGTCTACTTGCCCCTGGTCTATAAGTCTCTCTATGCATGCATCTTCACGCCGCGATACATGTCCGGAAAATGTGAGAATCCGAGCTTGAACGATAGATGACAGACGGTGCTCGATACCAAGTCCCTTAACAATAGACAAGTTCGGTAGAAATTGAGTCCACGATATGCTAAGCATCCTTCGCAAACACCACATTTCTAGGGTATCTGCTCGTTTTCTCACTCTCTCTCAATGACCACGTGTCCATTGCGTATAAAAATATGGGGAAGAGTAATAATGCTCTGACCAGCGGGCTTATATATACATATATGATATAACTGTCTATGTATCCGTCCTTCCCAGATGCCGTCCGAGGTGATATCAGACAAATCCCTTCAGCGGGAGCTGGCGGACTCCATTATTCGGATGGTGCCGCTGGACGACATCCGCATATTGCTGGCTTGTGGAGCGAAGGTATGGGAACTTTCTTGGTATTATAGGGGTTCTGACAATATTATTTGATAGAGAAATAGAAGGGTCAACAATTTCTGGAATGTAATGGAAGATTTGTCCATGGCTCAATGCGGAGCTGAATCTACCATGCAAACACAAATAAAAGAGTATCAGAGATTGTGGTACAGCGTCATCTCTTGAGAGCTCTGTGAACTAAGCTATCATACATACAGTTAGAGAAATCCTGAGACCAATAAGCATGCAGTCAGCATCAGTGTTATTTACCAAACTATAAAGGGGCTGGATATTATGAACTTTTATATTTTCAGGTTAACGAGCCAGTGACGCAGGGCCTCCGTCCGCTCCATTACGCCATTTGGCAAAGGTACCTCGAGGCCACCAGGCTGCTCTTGGTCCGCGGTTGCGACATCAACGCCCAGGATGACTGCGGTTACAGCGCCCTCCATCTATCTGCGGAACACGGGTAAACTATTCTCCTGATCTTAAAATATCTTTTTTCATACAAGAATTCTTTGTCAAGCAATAAAAGATATGTTGTTTATGCAATCAGGATTGCTATTTTCGTTCTATTGAGTTCCCTTTAAAGAAGCTATTATACATAACTCAAAACTGCAAAGGCAATTGGGTCACGTCCTCTGAATAAAGGAGCAATTTCTGCCTAAATAGCGACACTGCCACAAATGGCCACATAGGAGGACATGTAATTGGAGATTGTCATTGTCTGATCTTATCTGTCATTAGGTACGTGGAATTGGTCCAGCTGCTTTTGGAAAGTGGTGCGGCAGTGGATTATCGTCCGGACACTGGCGAGGAGTTCCCCCGCACCACGCTCTGTGACGAGCCTCTACGTCTTGCCATCCGCAATAAGCATTATGTGAGTACTGTTGTAACTGTTCTAGGTCTTTACCTCTTTTGGTAGCTGGTGGTAATCATTCATTCACGATTGGCAGTTATATCTTTGATCCTTTAGACCAGGAATTCCCAAGTTGGGAATGTGGAATATAAATATACATATCTGCTTTAGACAACAATGAATACTCGTGAATGAAAAAATATTGTTAGTAATACCTACCCATTAGGTATCTACTTGACGTCATTACCTTTGTTTATTAGACATTGAGAATAACGAAAACTAAAACACTTCATCCTCTTTTGTGCAGTTCACAGACTTGGCTAAGTTTTTACCAGCTAATATATCGGAATATTTAATTGTACGCTAGGACATTTATTCGTGATCTTGTCAATGTTAGCCCCTTTTAAGGACGTTGGACGAGATAGGACGAGTTATAAAACCGAAGTATGACCGAAAGATGTTTTACTTTATGTTTAGGAATTGAAATATTTCATTACCAAATTTGACCAATTTTTAGGAGGTCGCCCGTCTCCTGCTGGAACACGGCGCGGACCCCAACAAGCGGTATTTCTTCGGCTCAGAGATCAACTTGGTCTCAGACCCTGAGTATCTGGAACTCTTGCTGACGTTTGGCGCCAACCCTGACTCCAGAGATAGAGCAGGATTAACCCCGCTCATGAAAGCCGCAAGACAGAGAAACGTGAGTGCTTTATAATCATCATCATACCCTAACCCCGGCTCCCGAAAGGCGGAGAGCGTCAAATATCTCTATTCCTTACAGACCTAACGTGCTTCTTCTACATAAGCTTATTTAACACAAGAAGACTTCCTTTCAAAAATCATTGTTTAACCATACGTGTACACTACTCGAGGAATCCCTTCTCCAGGGTATCGAAGCTGTGCTCCTTCTCATCAGCTATGGCGCTGATGTGAACGCGATAGCAGACGCTAGAAATGATTACCGCACCGTGATGCACTACGCCGTGTTGAGTGGTAAGTCTAACCAATATCTTCCATCTCTTGGTTTCAATTCCCACCCAGGACAAACATTTTTGGGACGGGTGCATTTGTTTGGTATACGTCTGCGCATGATAAAAACATGATATCAGCTTACCGGTCCCATAACACAGGCGTTCAATTGCTTAATTTGGAATCGGATGGTCGCTTGTGCAATTGTCCCCAGTTATAATTTATTATTTTTCCCAGGAAACACGGAAGTAGTCAATCTCCTGATCAAGCAGGGAGCGAGGGTGAACTATGAGTGCCCGGACCTGAACAAGCCCAGCCCCCTGGATCTGGCCATCCTCAAAGGGGACGTGGCCATGCTGCAGATGCTTTTGACAGCAGGTGAGATACAGTTATTAAAAAAATAAAGTGTAATAAAGTATAGATGCCACACCTATTTGTACTGTGAAGCAGTTATTTGTGTCTCGCTCTGATGGGTGTGGGGTACACGTGTACTACCGACCATCTCAGTGCTCAGTAGCGACATCTATAACCGAACTCTAATAGGGCGTATACTAACGACAACTGTGATTATACTAACAAGTACTAACTGGACTAATATTATTAACAGTCCCATTCCTGCAGTCATGTTTCTAACGAATTTCTTTTACACCCTTTTGTATTGGTGCTGCTGGACAGAATCTCCTCTCATACTGAGATGGATTTAGGCCATGGTCCAACATGCTGGCCAAGTGCGGATCGGTAGACTTCACACACCTCAGAAAATATTATATACTTTATAACGTCTCTAAGGTGTGCAGGTTTCCTCGCGATCTTCTCCTTCGCCGTTATAGCGATGATATTTAAATTCTAGTCATAAAACGCACGTGACAAGCCTAAGGCACCTGCCAGGTTGAACCCAGATCCTCCGGAGTGAAAGGCTAAATTTCAGAACACTAGACTATCACTGCTTATTTTAATGAATTTTCAGGAAATAATTCTTATTAATAGCTATAACTAAGCGAATTCACAATAACAGTTCCATGAACGCGTGGCTTTTTATAATCACATTTTACAATCCATTCTTAATTTTAGAAACCTCGGACCCAAACACCGGAGGGACCGCCGCCGCAGCCGGAACACCGCGGCGAGTCGCGGGTTCGAATCCTGTTTTGAATGTCACTTTTGGCCTTGCTAATGCATTTTCTATGTGTATTTATATCATTTATATTCGTAGTTTTGTTAATTATCTATTTATGTGTATGTTATATTTTGAGAATGCGTATATTGGTGCATCCTTTTGTATATTTAAATTAAGAACGAGTACTTAATCTTGTTAAAAGCGTTGCGGATTCGATTCCCGAATAAGTAAAGGTGGATAACGAATTTCATCATATCTCCTTCTTGTGGGTTTTAGGTTACGTTTGAAAAAGTCCCTAAATTGGTAATTTGGTGCCCTACATGCTCATTTAAAGGCGTTGTGTGACATAGCATGACATGTCAGTCTTATTTCAATTTTGTGCTACCTACCCTCATTAAAGGTAATAAAATATATATTTTATTATCTTATTCAGTACATAAACATCCTTCTACAAAAAAATAGGAAACATACCTACACAAGATACAATTTTAATAATAAAAAAAACCGACTTCAAGAAATTGATTCTAAGACAAAAATATTGCATCAACTTTTTTTTATAAATCATATTTTAGATAAATATCTATTTTTTTTTCAAATTTAAATGGGAATCAAAACTTTACCGTCCCGAACAAAATAATAATTATACCAAATATTTAAAAAAAATGACGACTAGATACGCCTTTTTGAAGTCGGTTAAAAATATGCGATCATTGGTCTGTGTTGAAATATGTGCTTAGTGATATTCCGGTTCGATTCGCAGGTGCGCTCGTGAACGCTTCCAGCACCGTCATCGGCACGCCGCTGCACGTCGCGTGTTCCGACAACATCGCGAACAGAAAGGAAATCATCAAAGTTAGTGCCTGATTTTTTTTTGCGGGTAGTTGAAGAAAATGAGTCTCATACAATGCTCATAACCTAACCGTCTAAGTACGATACGTAATTTGTGAAAATTTTTCTTCCATATCCTTTATGGAAAACAGCAAAGTTTTTTAAATTCCGCTTACTTCCAGATCCTTCTGGAAAGCGGCGCAGACCCCAACCTGAAGGTGTACAATGACGAGGACGGCGCGCAGCTGCGGCCGGCGCTGGCAGAGTACATCGCCAGCAACGCGGAGCCCAGCGCGGACATCGTGGCCATGCTGCTGCGGTACGGCGCCAGGGTATGTGGAACAATTTGGTTACGCCTACATCCCCTAGCTGTAAGCAGAGACGAAGGATTCCCACTCGCTACGATCAATTTTTTATCTCTTTTACTATCATCAAGGTCGTCATTCAGGCTTTATTAAAGGCACTTTTCACCTGACCTTCCTTAACTTAAACTGAACTCGACTTGTTGCCAAATTTTAAATCACATTTGTGTGAATTATACGTATTACTATTATTTTCAAAGGTAATAATGAAAACCCAGTTCCGCGACCCGGACGGCATCCTCAACCACCTGCAGAACGTGACCTCAGAGCAGTACCAGCACATCTTCTATCTCCTTCTAGAAGCTGCGGAGGCCTTCGATCTGTGTATGATCAAGAGGAACAATACCGTGACGGCCGCTCAGAAGGAGATACTGATGGAGCGCGCCAAAACCCCGATACCTCTGCTGGCGCAGGTCAGGATATACCTCCGGAGACATTTCGGACCATCCCTTGTAAATGTGGTGGAGAAGATGGAAGTCCCGATAATCCTCTTCAAGTATCTTGTTTTTGAATGTCGTTAAAGTGTATTTGTAAACGCAAAAGGTCCTAATTTCATCGGCTCGAAGTATAAGATATAATTCGGTAGCCATTTTTAAAACTGTAGTGTTGCCAGTCGATAGAATTTGCCACTGTTTCGGGGATTTTCATTTACACGGACCCTACAGATGGTGTGTTTATAAGGTATTTTTTTTATATTACGTACTGATTGTATGTTGTATTTTACAGTAAGTTGTAGGTTTATTAGTCATCAGTATGACCTAAGTTTTAGATATTTTTCAACTCGGCTTGCAGAGGTTAGAAATGCTTGATGATATATACTTCAAGTAACAAAGAATGATAAAAATATGATGTCTTTTGATTGAAAATACGCAGCAGCTATCTAGAATATTTGAGGCTCAAATGTTACATGTTTTAATAAGAGATGTGGCTAAATTCGTGGTAGCTTTGAAATCGTTAGATATTTCCACAAATACATAAAATATAGCGTAAAGAAATTGATTCAGAATAGGACGGATGGCCCTTAAAAATTACTATAATCGAAGTTTTTGTCTTAATGAACATATTACATATAGATTTTGAATAACATTATTAAAGTGTTTTCGATATTTCTCTAGCTAACTTGAGATGTTCAAAGACTTATTGCTTATATACTTACCAATATATGTAATAATTGGTTCATATATTGTATCATATACCAATGGATGTAAATGAATATGCATATTATCAATGTATTGCGTGCCATTTTGTCGAATTCTATGTGATTTTATACTAATTAATGTCATTTAATTTCCCTGAGTACGGATATAATACACGTTCTGTTTAAAAAATTCCCAGCGCTTATGTACTGGCAGTGTTGCCACATTAAAAAAGTATTTTTGTAGTCTGATTACATAATTATTATGTGATATTTTGTGATATGTTATGATAATTTTTAAGCAATTTCACTTGTGTTATTATTATGTAAATGAACACGAGGTAGAACAATGTATTCTTTACCGATATTTCTAATAAAGTGTGCGGAAATAATTTTATGGTGTCTCTTTTTATTTTCATAAAATAAACCCTCAATATCAATTGTTACATTAATACACTGAATTCTTCCAATAGACTCACATACTTTTGGATCACTAGCTAAATTATAGTTTAATTAGCTTTAAAGCAGTGTTATACTTTATAAGCGTTGTAGCCAAATCGTACAATGATGAAAATATCAAAATATCATGAAATGATCGATTCTACGATATGGTATACTGGATACGACATAAAGACGGTGATACTCTAAAATTGTTTTTCAGTAGATAGAAACAAAGATGGCGCTGTTAAATAAAAAAGACATAGAAATTATAAAATTTATTTTACTGTATTACATAGTTGTGACAATAGATGGCATTGGTAGATTAAATTTGCATTCCTGTGTTGTCTGTATGAATTATTTACAAGAATGGCGCGAGATATCTCCAAGTGTCCAGCTGGTCGAGGATAGGGTTGCCAACCTCGATTATAACGCTAGAAGCGATTTGCGCGATGGCGCCTTGGAACCTATTGATGTAGTCGATCGACACTTCTTCAATCACAGAGTTCACAATCTTGTCGATATCCCCGCCGCCGATCGCGCCATCTAGGTTACTCTGAAATAAACATGAAATATTAGTAGCTATTACCACCACACCACAGACTATGAACTCCTATTCCGTCAGATAGGTCACAGCCCAATAATATACATGTCACAATAGACAATATAGATTTTTTTTAAATTGTTACTTGTGTTTGTGGCCACTGTCAGTTAACCCTTTTTATTGTCTGTTATTTATAATTATCATTGAATTCATAAATCTCTAATCATTTTAAGTACCACAGCTAGTCAACTTGTTTAACCTATTTTAATCTTCTTTAATCTATTTATTGTTCCACTGCAAAACACTGGCCTTCTTCCTTCATTTCAGACATCTTAGAGTCAGTTGCGAACAAAACATGGCTGCAAGCCTTTTTAACTGCTTGAACCCTAATAGACTCTCTCTTTTCTCCAGAACCACCATTATTTACGTGGAAATAGTAGAATGATTTTGCACTTACCGTGAAGGTGGGGATCTCGAAGGAAGGGCTCTCTATTCTATCAATGAGGACCGATTTGCCATCATCAGACTGTTTCAGGTAAATTAAAGCACGGAAACGGAAATTCTCCACTATAAATCTGAAATTAGAATTTAGAAGCTTTAGTTCTGGCATAACACACACACACACACTCATAGCTACTTTTGTCGAAATTAGTATATTTTTCCAGATTTCTACAATTTTGTTTTAAGCTCGTAAGTTGTCGGAATGGGCACTCAAATTACGTTATTCACTTGGTACAGAAAATCAAACTATTAAAAACAGAAACCTAACCAAACCTAACAGCTTATAGTCATTTATTATTGGCGATAAATGACTGACTGAAAAGCATAAAGCATTGCAACTTTGCAAGGATCGTGCATTTAGTACTGGGTGCTCTTTGTCTACCCCGTTGAGGATCTGGCGTGATTTTATTATATCAATGAATTGCAGTATTCCGAAAAATCGGTCTATCGAAGTCCAACATCACTTACTGAGCGGCTCCCTTGCCGTACAGCGGGATAGCGGAGAAAAGATCGCCAGCGAAGTCGTATTGTTCTGTAATAAAAATATTTTTTGTTTATAATACAGACATTTTTGTCAGAAAATGCTTTAATAATTGGATTGAGAACTTAATGCTATGGATTCATTGTCATTTTATATCGTTAAACCAACCACAAATGCGTCACATTTTGGGATTTTTCGTCTTTAAAAGTATTGGAAAAATTGAATGCACGGTTCTTAAATATTTTGGAGATATTAAAAAACTGACCGGCTTGTATGACGACGCGGGGCACGGAGATGTCAATCTCGAAGGTTAGATCCGAGAGACGCAGGTTGCTTCTGTTAACCACGAAACCTCCCACACCAGTCATCAAGATCTTCTCCAAGTGGAGATTGAGGCTAGAAAGAAAAATTGCTGGTCGTTCATGACTTTTGTTTTGACTTGACAAATAATAAGGACTCTCCAGTAAGACAAAGACAAAGACGTTTATTTGCACATATGGGTACACCTAAAGAATTTACACAATTATTAGGTCAATCCATATTTTGCCTATTAAATTGCTTATTAATCATGTCCCTCGTTATGGATATAGATCAATGGAGTTTGACATAACAAGGGATTGGAGAAGTCCAGAACTATTTTCAAGAGGAGGAGCAAGGATTCTTTATTGGTATTGTAGAATAGGCGAACGTTTGACTACCAGCTCACAAGTGATGCAGTCTAAGATGTACCACGTTTGCCTATACAATGCCTAGTCCGTCTTCCTTTGAATAATTTCTAGTTATACAAATCGTGGAAGAGGGAGTGGCTTGCATCTCGAGAGAGAAAGAGAGAGAGAGAGAGATTTAGCGAAACGTTTCCTCCGGTTCACAGAAGTCTCCAACCGAGAACAATGCTCGTAGAAGTAATCTGTGGAGTTTAAAAAACTTGATATTGCAATAAGAGATGCTTGGAAGAGTGACTTACTTGATAAGTCCGGCGGGTATCTCCAGCTGGTACTCGTCAATCTCCAGGGGGTCGAGTGGGGGAATGTCGAGGAGGGACGAGCCGTTGTTGATGACAAAACGGATATATGTGAACATTTGTCTGATTAATAAGTTCAATAAGATGTTACGGTTGCCAACTTCAGCTTCGAGTTGATCTGAAACGAGAAATATTTTTTCAATACTCCCCCTCCCTCGCCTTCGCTCTCGCCCCGTCTCCCTTAACCCTCCATGTCTCATCGGAGATAACTTTTCTAATTGATTGAGATAGGCTATTGTATTTGACCGCTTTCCGCGTGAAGGTCTAGGAAAACCAGTGAATCTTTGTAATTTGTTGAACTTTTAAACCTCTTCCTCTCCCCAAAAGCCATAGCTCATTCTCAAGCTCGTCTGACATCATTGCCATATTGTACACGTACCAACATTGTTTACGTCATTGGCTTGAAGCGCGTCGAACTGAGGCGCCGAAGCGACCACCGCACAAAGACCCAACAGGAACAACAACTTCATGCTGAAAATGAAAAACATATCATCCACGTTAATATTACAAATGCAATAGTATGTTTGTCTGTTTGTTTGTCCGTCTTTCACGTCGAAACGGTGCTATGGATCGATCTGATTTGGTACGCAAATAAGAAGTCAGAAGTTTGAGCGCAGTGCCCTTAATACCGTAATGGTTGTTTTCTGATTACGGGACCATGCTGAACACAGTCAAATGCCTTGGATAACTCACAGAATCCACCTAAAGCGTGCCGTAAATTCGGAGCATTTCATATTTTAATATAAAAACTCACCTTGTACTATTGAATGATCCTAGACAACTGTATTGCGTTTCGATTTAAAAAAGCTACTTATAAAATTAATTATTTTAATCTAGTTAAATATCTACACTGATTTTCTTGTCGTGTAATTAATCAGTAATAATTAGTAATATGGAAATGATAAGTGTTGATTGAGATAAAATTTGTTTTCGAGTGTGTTATCAAAACTATTATTCTATGTACTAAACACCTCTGCATTCGAATCTTGAACAAAAACTGGTTCCGCAAACCGAAAATTAGTTAATTTTAGTACTTAAGACTGTTAATAACTACTGTCATAAATATCAAATATGCTTTATTCGATTCAACTTTAATGTACTTCCTACAAGATATCCTCTAAGTAAATAAAAGTTATAATACAAAGCAGAGCAGTGATAGTCTTGTGGTTTGAAATTCAACCTTACACTCCAGGAGATCTTGGTTCGATCTGACTTGTTACGTGACTTTTATAACTTAAAATTTAAATATCACTCGCTAAAACGGCGAAAGAAAACATCGCGAGGAAACCTGCACACCTTAGAGATGTTATAAAAATTTATAATGTTTCTGAGGT
>DWDX01002320.1:0-15519 GCA_018245675.1 Agara michaeli
GGCGACGGTGACCACTTACCATCAGGTGGCCCGTCTGCCTGTTTGCTAGGCTTAATTATATAAAAAAAAAATCTGTCGAGAAACTATCACGAGTAGGTCTTATTTTATCGTCCTATAATTAATCATAGGTACATTCGAGAACTCAATTGAAACTTTACAAGTGATTCGACAACTCATTAGTTCATCTATCGGCTGATTGCCCTCTAAGGAACGGAGTGTAGAACGCACAGGTGATGGATTCTTTGGCGGACGTAGAACCGAATGATGTATTTAGTAATCCACATTTCAATGGCGCTAGTGGTGTGCCGTAAAGAAAAGTCATGTGTTAATTTGATTAATTCACAATATAAGTACTATTGTTTCATCTTTACATTATGTATTTCTTGTAAATTAATAATTAAATTTAATGTTTTTTAAATTAATCTTTGTCAGGACGTGTACCTCGGTACCCGTCTACTCCTTTGGGGAACGGCGTGAAACGATGTATGCGTGTGTTAATATGTGCGCGTTGTCACCAGGGGGTCGATAGATGACATGAGGACGTCGGCCGCCAACCTGGAAGCCGGCCTCGGGCAGCCCAGCACGGCTCCGCGCGCCAACCTCGTCACCAACGAGCAGCCCATCAGCTTCACAGGCGTCCCCATGTCCAAGTGACCCGCCCGCCGACCGTCGAAGTGAGTTCGCACTCCCTCCCCCGCGCTGGGCTCCCTACGGGCTCCGACGTTGCAAATGTCCAAAAACATAATCTCTTTAAGCGTAATAAATGTGTTCTAGTTTGATCGAGCGACACACGTCATGGACGGCTTCTATGTTTAATATAACGGTTGTCGATCGGATGAAAAGAGTGATAGACAATTATTTATCATCCCCGTTCAGTCGTCCGTCGTCCGATAGCTTGCTTAGAGTCTAATGTAGGCGGATATATTTCGCCTCCGTCACTATGATATTGACTTCAATTGTAATATGTCCGTGTACGTTATTTTCTCTTATCTAATCTTTTCTAACGCATCGTATGACTCGATCATCTATAGTGATTGTAAAGGAGCGAAAAGAAAATCAGTTTTATTAATAGCGATATGCGCAATCAATTGAAAGTTTCAGGAAAGGGAGAGGGGCTAGTTTATTTTGAACATTCATATCTACGTAATAACATATCCGGCATGCTTCAACCGTATGGTTTCGATCGGTCGGTTTTGGCTTCATTTGAATTTGTGCTATTATTAAATCTCTAATGATACGAAAATTAGCATTGCTCACACTGTCACGTCGCGTCGCTGGACAGATCTCATTAATATCGATTATTTCGTTTCGTATCACATCCGTATTCGATACTATTGCTGAGTGAATGATCATGTAATCCCGATGATTATTCTGTTCGATTCAAATGTGAAAGTCAATACTTCATTCGATGGCTTCTCTATTCGTACACCACTAGGTGGGTTTTATGAATTGACCGGTTATATGAATGTCGGTAAATTAGAGAATGTGCAAAAAAATCTGTACTTTACAGATGTTTACAAAGAAATGTTTCAAGTGATTCATCGTAGTAATGGTGAATACTAAAGTTTTTAATGAATACATATTTTATATGTAAAGTATTGAGGTATCGTCGCTATGTTTATTATGACTTGTGAGATATTCGCTTAAAAACATTTTTATATTATTTAATTGTTAGTTTTTTAGCAGTCAATTTTTATGATGTTTTATGATTTTTAAAGTCCCTTTTGTATGACCTGGTTATCCATTCATCTCAATGTTGCCAATTATAAAATCTATTGTCCTCCGCAACAGTAACTTTTTTTTAGATGTATCATTTGTCAATATTATCATCGTTGTAGGTAGTAAAATATATGATACGCAGTGTAGTTATATATTATTTATATGTATTGTCCGGTTACGATAGTGTGTTAGATAACTCAATTGCATATAAATGTTGCTCTGTGCTACAAGCTTGTTACCGTTAACATTAAGAAAAGTGAGGCTAAATATGAAGACTTTTAAACTTTTTTTTTTAACAAGTCTGAATACATTTGGTTACATTATGTTGTAACGGACTGCCGGAAACCTCTCGGATCATAATCATTGAAATTAATAAAATCGTTAAAAACTAACCGACACTGATAACTATGACTAACCTAGTCTAAGTCTGACTAACTTACATATATACCTACTTACAAAAGAATATCAAAAATGTCACAAGTATTTAATAATTCAATACAAATGAATAGCATGAATCTGCAATAGCCCAATAAATATGAATTTTTGTTGAATTAAAGCGATATAATTACAAATAATTAATTAATTACCGCCAAAATTCATAAACTAACCTCTCCAAAGTAACCTCAACTTGGAACGAACTAAAATTCAATTGAGACTTATGTTCTCCAACGGGTTTGTCGTCGAATGGACTAATGTTTTATCAATTATTTTTTGTATTCCTATCCATTGTCTATGGTAACTTATTTATTATGCCTATGTGATATTGGGTTGCATTACGCCTTATAATAAATATTGTATCGTTATGTCTAGAGTATTTGTTAGTTACTGTAAGATTAGTTAATTAGGTTGTATTCAGATTGGAATGAGAAATAGATGTTTACTGCTATCACTGAACGAGTTCACAGAGGTCGCCAATATCGTAATTGGCTAATGTAACAATGTGTGTTGTAATAATGGTTTGTAATGATGTATTATGTAATTTGTGTTGTGATTATGTTAAATATATACAAACCTATTGGTCAAGATCGGTAACATTGTTCTAATAAAGATGATTATAGTATAATTTTTTCTCCGTGCAGTTTGGGTCATAAAAGATAAGCCGGCTAGGGCGGTGAGCATGTTGCGCGGGCGCAGTGCCAATATCGATAAAAACAAATGAGCCGTCGAAGGCAGGTGCACGGCGGCGGTGCGGTGTACAAAGGTGCTGCGATATTGTTGTTATGATCATAGTGTGTCAATCGTTATGTGATTTGTTTTTCATCTTTACCCCCACTTAATACCTGCAAATTAATGCAATGCTAATTTAGTACATACGTCGAAGAGAAAATAAGTGTTTTTGCGCATTCGTTCTATGAATTTCTTTAGTGACACAATGGCTACTCCTTTATTTTGTACCAAAACGGCAGAATTTATTCAAAATAATATTTTTCCTGGTGGCACCAATATACCAGCACAAGCAGGTTTCAGGCAGCAACGGCAATTTCTGCCGTTCTCGTGAATTCGCTGCGGCGATGTGGCGTGAGTGTTAGAATGGTCGATAACGCTTATCGACAACAATAATGCGCGTCACTATGCCCGTCCATAAGGTTCGTGAGTGGGAGAGAGAGCAAAATACTCGCTTCACCGCTCCGACGTTTTATGACGCAAACTGCACGGAGAAAAAAATTATACTATAGGGTTGTCAAAAAAGTATGGAGCATCTATCGACATTATCATAGTCCATAGACAATCTTATCAATGCTCCTCAATGTCGGGCCTAAAAAACAATGATTTAATTCAACAATATATGTATACCTATGTTACATATATGCACTGCGGTGTGCATAGGCGTTGCTAGTACTAGAAATGCTATTATATAAAGTTCTGCTCGTCGTGTGAACAGAAATTGGTCTATTTAAAACTGAATGCTAGAGATATTTTCTTTAGCTCATATATGGAAAAGTCATTGTAATGTAATTTTATTACAATGACTTCCAATTATAATTAGATAATAGGAGGGCGTGGAAGCCGTTGGTGGTGAAATGTTTCGTTGCATATCACATGCATTCCATATTAAAGTGACTGTGGGTCTCCTTTCCCTGTATCTCCTTAGATATATTTTTTCCATGTTTATTTTTCTATATGAAATTTCGGTATTTTTGTTAATCGCTCGTCGAAATATATCGACTAAGTATGAGGAAGATCAAAAAGATGTATACTACATTGTCGATGGTCAATTTGACGCAAGCGATGCCACCGTTAAGCAATGTCCGATGTATGAAAATTGCAGTAAATTCCGCGATGATCTACTTATGAAGATTAAAGTTTAGGATTGAGATTTCTGGTATATTTCGATGAGTATTACTATCAATACTTTCCTGTCAACGAATTATTTTGAAATCATGTTTGTTATACCTAAAAAAATTTTTTTTATTGGTTAACATTTTCTAAGTAAATAATCCACGTATTTGTCTTCTTAAACTATATTTTTTTATGAATTACACATATAGTAGAATGTTTGAAAGTAGATATAAATATTAATGTTATACGTAGAGCACACATAGGGTTTATACAGTTTTGCTCACAAAACAGTATTGTTATATATATATATATATATAATATTGTGAAACAAAGATAAATATACATATATCAAATTGTAATATCTTTGACATATCTTGAGTGATTAAATACGAAATATATTCATTATATTTAGTTTATCATTGCACGGTACGTTTAGACTGAATTATTATGATTTTAGATTTTAGAATGAGCCGTTGATTTTATTTATTCCATTGATATTTCAATTGATTTTAATGATTCCATTCGAATTCAGCTATGTATGCGTGTTTAATCATCAGAATAATAAAAGACATGTATTATTCCTTTACGGCCTTTATTTATATATTAATCAGTAACAAGAAACAGATAGAGGTTTGTTTCCCTCCTTGAAATATCATAGAGTATATATGGTGCACTAACCCATAGAGAATTAATGAAATACAGATTAATGTCATTGTTATTAATATTTTTGTATTATACGTAGGAGGAAGGCTCGAGTGGCACGTGTGTTATTGCATTAAAATAGACCCTAGTCCTTAGATGGTATATGTTAGGTTTAAATTTTGCTCACATACTGCACACCAGATTATCCAACTCGGTGAAACTACACATGATGAATATGAATTTATCTATTAAGATAAATTTAGCAAATCGGGATACCTGTTTGTGAATATTCTCATACTCTCGTATTTGCGGCGTAGGGAGAACAAGGGATGAGAAACCGTCTGGTTTTTAAGTCTCTGAACGTGCCAATGCTGTGACCGTAGAGCCAGACCGTCCACATCGCATTTTGTGCCTGTGAGGTTTTCGGTGCAGTCAGTCCACATAAGCAATGAATTGTTTTTGATATTGTATCCGGCTACAAAATAGATTACTTTTGGAATACTCCCTACGACTTTGTACTATTTATAATGTGCTTCCTTATTTTTAAATTTCATTATTAGTATTTTCATGTCACGTTCAACGGTACACCGTGTCGTGTGTTGGCTATCCCTAGGTTGTTTTCCGTAATTTGTATATATAAGGTATGCTTTTATTGTGGTTGTCGAGTCATCGTAGCTTGCGGTAGTGATCTCTGAGAGTTAGTGTTTATCGTTGTGGTTAAGGTTAGTTTCGGTACAGACTTGAGATTAGACCTTCAATCGACCGCGCTCGGATATTTATGAAATCATGAATAAAAACTGTTCAATATGTTATTACCGATAGCCGGTAGTGTCGTAGGTCTCAAATTGAAAATGAAATGAAATTATTCAACTTCATACACACATGCAAATTAGTGAACGTCAAATTGTTTTAATATAAATTATTGTTTACATCTGTTATGTATCCCAATAGGGTAAGGTATAATGTATACGAAATCTACCTTACGTCGGCGTCAGATGTGTTGTTGATCTCTGGATATTGAAATGTCTTTGAGCATAAAGCGTTATGTGTCAACACAACAGTTCATTTCTTTATTCGTTTTGTATCGGAGTGAATATGAAATTTTGTTTAGTCTCAAGCCTATATAATGCCTATGTAATACTTGTGTGAGTTTCTATGCATTATATATATTTTATAACGATCGTTGCTGGCAGCTTTGCGTAATCCAATCACTAGTTAAATCGCCTTCCTTCACGCCCTGTAAGCGTGAGATCGTTTGTATATCTTTATCGATTTTATTGTTTAGATAGATGAATTTATTGAAATATGTGTAACAATCTATTATTGATTTTTTGTTATTACATTCAGAATATGAAAGACCGTTACCGAATACAAATTTACAATTCAATATACTATCTTCTCGTTAAAAAAACGCACTATATATGCTTCGAATTATTAATTATGCTAATTGCACTATGCACTAGTTATAATACCAACTTTGAGTATGTCGAAGGAAAACTAATAATTCTTCCTGTTATCTACGCGACTACACGTGAGCATGTAACGCGCGAGGTAAGCTGGCCGATGACCTGAGCCTCCCACGATACTCGGAGACGGTCTTCGTAAACTGCAACAAACATACAATCGACACATACATACACTATAAATAAATATGTTAACGAGTGAGATTGAACATGTCCTTATGAATAAAGACCAATAAATGACCACAAAAAGAGGAATTTTGGAGTCTATTGAAGTTGTTTGTATTTGATCTAATTTGAATATTAATGCCGAGAACTATGTACGCTTTTAATACATTCAATGGCAAATTATGAGAGTTTCTATGAATTTCTACATGTCAATGAAGGTTTGTTAGATCGACACTTTACAAAATTATTGATGTGTACTTTGAAAATTGAATTATTAATAATATATTAGGTATACACCTCTGGATATTTATAATTATCCGGACTTGTTTGGCAAGTGTGTCTATGGATGATAGAAATTATCCAGTAAATATCATTGTCATTATTACTTTGACAGAGCTTTTCGTCCCTAGCGACCCCTTATATTATTATTATTGATTTGTGGAATAATAATAATTATTGGCATGTTCATATTTCAAGTTGAAAGTCGTGTGTAAGTGAATTGTTGTATTATTAGCGATAGTGTTAAGTGGTTATATTATAGTGTTGTTTCGTCGATTAATGTTACTGTTTAGGAAGGCATATCTATAATAAATGTGTGTATATTCAATGTTTTTTTATTTACCTGTGGTAATTCTCCATTTTTTGTCCCAAGAGAGTAGCGATTGAGCAGGCATCTTACTATAGACTGCTATTTTTTTATGTTCACGCGGTTAACTGTTGAGGGCATCGGTTAATGAATTCAAAGCTTTGTAGGAGCAAGAGTGCCCCTTAGTCGGTTGAGTTGTATTTATTTTCTAATCTGTATTTATTATTTTGATTTCTGTAGAACCATAGATGGTAGAGGTTGGGATCTTTGCCCAAATTAGTGTACTGAAATGTATTAAATAGGGTTCACAAATTGCCAATTTTGATTTCAGTATATTTAGTGTTACCTGAACTTAGACAGTAGACAAATTTGCATGAGTGTCATCACAGCAAATATAGGGTATTCTAGTATGAATGATGTTAAATTATAATTGATAAAACCATTTTTATGAAAAAACATTTTATTATTATTACTCACATACATTTTTTAAAGTAACAATGTCTCAACATACATTTTTTAAAGTAACAATGTCTCAACATACATTTTTTAAAGTAACAATGTGCTTTCTGCCTACCCCTTTAGGGTTCTGGCGTGACGGTATATTGTTGTTGTTGCTTACAATATCTCAAAATTAATTCTTACATGCATATATTGTGGCACGCAAAGAGGAAGTAGGAAATAATAAACCATACATTAAATATATATTTAAGGTATTTATTACTAAATATAAATAGTCAGACCACTGGCAATACCAGTTGAAACTGCAGACCAGGTTCCGGAATTCATAGTTTGATATTAATTTAGGATACTTAACATATTTTTAAGGTCTCAAGATTTTATCATCTGATGGAGATAGTTAATATAATGAAAGAAACGATATTTGTTATAATAAAAAAATACATTTTAATGGTCATACATTCAAGGGCTATATTATTAAGCTACAGTTATACATCAATGATACACTACTTAAAATGTACATAACAATCACAGTGTAACAGACTTGAAATACGTTGTAGGTAATTTCACTTTGCAATATATATCATTGAAGATTACGCTTTCTGCTTAAATACGGCGCCTGTAATAGTGCCATGTCGTTGTATCAGACATATTTTGTTGTCTGTCTCGAGGCAAACAGTGGGCGGTTTCAAGTTAGGTTGTATTTTGCACGCTTGCTCCGATATCGCAACCACGATCCCAGCGGAGTCGACGTGCGCCGTCCCCTTAGCTGCTAAACACAGGCCCTGGTGGTCCGCTACCAAGCAACCGTTAACATTTGGCGTCGCCATTATCTCTTCCACCACTTTATCCAGCTCTTTTTCCATCTTGATCGCAACTTGGACAGGGAAATATAAAGTCAGTAGGAGTAACAGCAGTATTGTTATGATACGTAGTAATTTTGTTTCTCTACCTATTCTTTGTATGTGTACTGTGTAGAAACATTTATACTAATGTAATTGACATTTGTCTAATGTCAAGTGACATTTATATGTCAATGTTTTCTACAGAGCATGATTATATTCCTTACATCCAATATAACATTTTGTTATAAACAGTTTTCTATAATATGCAATAGACAAATATACTAATGTGCTCTTAAAATCTACAGCTGTAATTCGAATATGATATGCATTCGAATATGCCACCATCTCTTGGCGAATAGCGATAGGTCACATGGATTATTTTTATGGGCAAAAAATACCCATATTGGTTGTGTATAATTTGCAGTGACTATTTCATTCCAAGCCTATTATATTTATATTTCTAGTATTACATTTTGACAGTACTATTTCTTGAGAATAAAAAGACAAGAAAAAAAAACAAAAAAACAGTATTGGATAATTTGGCAGTTCCTTAAATTTTAACTTAGTTAAATTATTCCTAAATGAATATAATAGTATATTATAGTTTTCACGACTGAAGCCGATACCATATTACAGAGTTTGCATGTTTTATTAAAGAAATAGGTAAATATGCGGATGTATTCTTTAACTTACTTCAAGGTCCAGTTGACTGAGTTGACCTCACGTTCTTTCTTTGTTGACAAGACGTACATTTGTCCCGATGCTTCATGTAACTGTTTGCATATTATATGTTGGTATAGGTATTAAGACTACGTTGATTGCATATTTACTATACTCGTATGCAATTGATCTAAGACGTATATAGCGATATACAGTAATTTGACAATTTGTAATTTTTGTGTCCCTTTTATAATAGTGTTAACATTGTCCAAGGCGTCAATATCAGTCTTTTTGAGATACACCATATGTGCAAAAACTACGTAAGATACTGTATATATTATAGATAATTCCCTGTAGCTCGGGACCAGAATATAGCTACGGTTTATTACTTGTCGTAAAAGACAACAAAAGGGAGTTTTCCGGGTTTGGGTTGGTAGTGTGAACCGTCGAGTCACCAATCCAGGGAAGGACAAGGTTGTGTATGGCCGCATATCGTCGCAAGCTGAGGAGGCCACGATGCCGAGACACTCGTGCCCGGAGATGAGTCCGCAGGGAGTGCGCTGCAGGACGTCGGTGCGATCCGTTTGCAGATTGCACAGTAATTTAAGAGCGCAGAAGATGTCCATCGAGGGGGTTTTTAGTAGGTAGAAATCATACATCCCTCGATGTCTCACCCCAGCTTCCGCGGTACCTATTAAAAACTTCCCTCCGTGACAAAAAAGAGTTATAAATATGCAAGAAACAACCTGGCGCGTTTTCTTAAGATCTCCAAACGTCTACATGTCGGTATAATGTGGCTGCGCAAGCCACCCTTGAACCAATTTCCCGTCAAGTTGGCTATCTGTAAGACACCTTCGTCCCGATTCAAAAAATGAACATGACAGGAATGCGTGGAAATGTTCTTATAGTTCAAGTTCATATTTTTTGTAATAATCTTTAAATATCAAAACCGGAACAACCAAGGCCGCCTCAGCGAGTGCACAGTCGACTTTAAAACTTCGCGGCGGTAATGCCATTTTGTGTTTATGTAAAATAGCTCACGTTAATCGCAAAATACGTTCGTAAAATCTACGTACACTAAGTTTAATTACAGGCCGAACAAGAAACGATTTAGAAAAAAAAACAAAAGATGTTACATCTCCTTATTTATGGTATATTAATAACGGCGACACTGTTAGCAGTGTGCGAAATAATAAGATCCTGTAAAAATGGCGAAGAGGGTGCAGCTAAAAGGAAATTTAAAATATGGACCGGTATGTACTATTTCTTCTATTTATTATACCTCTTTGTGTTATCACGCGCGTATGAATATTAATCATTAAATTGCCCTTGGTAAGCGTCGCGTTGGGGGTCATGTTTTTTACTTGACTTATTTTTTATTTCTCTTTACCGAAATTCACGATATCATCGTCATTATAATGATTTAATCAAGAAATAACTTTATCGCAAAATCATTCGAGATTGCTTACATTATGTTTTATAAGTTTTTATATTTGCGTAATTATTTGAATCAAGTAGTTATGCATAACATGTTAAATATGTCAAGCAGTTTTCATTGTTCATTGTTTTTTACCGAACAGGTGAATAATATCTTGACTGAAGGTGGGAAGGATGGTGTATGCTGTATATAGCGCGTTGTAATTGATGAATACGTATCTAAATCAATTTACTTGCGGTGTTTAAACAGCCACAAAACTTGTGGCGGGAAAAGGATACTAGTACCTGATTATATTAAACATAATGAGGGCTTAATCTCTTGCAAAAAGGCATCCGCTATCGTCATTCTTTTCATGTTAGATTTTTTTAAATATTAACACATTTAAAATAGGTCAGGGTATTCAAAGATTAATTCAATCAGTAACTGGACATAATGTTAATAATTGACTGTATATTCTTTAAAATGTCGTTCATTACTTGTTTATTGTATAATAAAACAATATTGTTTTGACAATATTATTGTTTTTTGATGTATCGCATTAAATTATTCCGAATCAAATGTACTCGTACATAAGTGACCTCGCACCTGTCCAGTTCACACTGACGCACCATGAGAAGAGTATCATCTGTAGGCGCCAGTAAGTTAGGAGTGGTTCTTCGGATCCACTACGGTCGTTAACTTCAAAGGTTCGGTGCGAACTGTCATCCACTTGGAATGTCACAATGGCTTCCCGTCACAACATCGACACGCATCGTCGGAAGAGCGTAAGTGCGTGAATAATATAATCAGCACAATCGAGCGCCACGAGAAGCCACACTAATATTGAATCGTAAAAAACTTGAATAAACAGCTTCGAATTTGACTCTTCAATATCTCTCTGTCTCTCTCATCTATTAAAATTGTTTTTAATAAAGCGTATAGCGAAACTCGGTTTGATCTTCGTGACTTGTAAAAAAATTAGTAATTTTCCCATAAGAACGCACGCGTACATTTGACATTGAAGTACGCAACTACTTCGCGCTGTTTGAATGTGCGAATTCTTTTGTGATAGACCATTGATACGAAATATGTATAAAAATGAAACATATCGGACAAGCCTACAAAATATACGAATATATACATTCGAACTTGATTATGTTGTAACGTGTTGCCCAATTCCCTACATCCACGCTTTAGGCTGAAGGTCACCTTCGAGGGGTGATGAAATTTTATCAATGTTTGCACTTTCTATAAGGTACACTGTTTATATGAAACTAGTTGGTTTTCGCGTTATTGCTCGCGCGGAACTTAGGAAAAATCTCATACATTCAAAATCATTGCAATTTCTTTTAAGGTTTGCAATGTCTTAACTTATTTTTTAACCATAAGGTAAATAAGTACTACAAATTGTTAAGGCGCTTGCTTCAAAATTAAAAAAAAATACTTTCATGACTTACGGTATCCTTTGTAGGGTTGATTTTCCAAAAACAACTACCAGCTCGGCCCCGCAGTCAGTTATATATTATTATTATTTAATATTTGCTGCTACGTTTCTTATCGAAAAGGCTGAGGAGTGAAATGCTTTGTTAGTGTTAATGTTCCCCGAAAGATATATCTAATGTGGGAGTCGTCAAAATATGGGTGAGTAGACTATTGCACGTGCTTGGTCCACCTCATTAGTCGCTTAGACGAGTTATGAAGACAAATCAGAGTGCGCTCACTGTGATAACAGATACTATCGGCGACGGAACCTGTAAAAAATCATTTCGTGACGTAACGAGCACTTTTAGTTGCCCAGTGTCCCTTGCAGTGGGCGCAAGGAGAGGGAGGGGGGGGAAGGAATTACTTCGTGTATAAATTTATATTAATCATTTATATCTCTTGTTCCAGTTTCTTTCCAAGGAATCAAGCATAAGCTGAGCGGTTCACGGAGGTTGAAAGAGGAACAGAATGTTGAACGAAGTGATGAGAAAAATCAACCCAGTACTGAAATTGTATGAGAAGGTTTATCATTATTCAAATTAATAGTAATTAAATTAATTACGATCAAGTTAATCCGACTAATGCAACTCTGTTGCCTATTTTAAAGCCGCTTTAAAAGGCAAATGGGATAAAAGGAAGACTGAGGCTTTAACCAGTTTAAGCTCGGGATAATTTTCTATGAACCCTGCTATTAAAGGGTGTTATGCGTTTTTTGGGATGAAGTTTGTCAGGTCAGGCATAAACAGGAAGGCCGTCCAAGTTTTAAAGTATATCATCATAAATATAATCGAAGTCAACAATATTTTTCGTTTTATAGCAGGTGAAATAATTATTAATGTTTATTCGTTAGGTTCTCCGAGCACTTAACGTCAGGTGATCTGTTAGTAATACGTATAATATCCCTTGTTAAATCATATTAGAATAATTAAGAACATACAAAAGATTATTTATTTAGTTTTTTACATGGTATATACATACATACTTACATTTCTTGAAATTCATAAATTTTTTATAGCTCTCATTTATAGTTTTTGGTCGCCCCTCAGGCTAGTGTCAAACCTGGCTGGATTTAAAAAAAATAAAAAATTAAATTGTCATGTCTGGCATTGGTCCAGTCCTAATCGGAATTTGGTAATATTTAGGTGTTTAGACTCCTGGCTACATTGTATACATGTATATTTCAAATGAGATTACATATATATGAATCAGTATATATATCGAAATGACAAGAAAATGAAAGTACCTATTACGAAAATATCAGGTAATCATAACTATTTTTCGCAACGTACCTTTTTATTAGCGCAATAAATGTATTTGAATAATTATAATTGTAATTAATTAATATTGCACATATAATCTTTCCACTAAATCTCGCCGGTTATTATGGATTTAGTTCAAGATCAAAAGAAGCTTGTTTCAGGCTCTCAGGCACATTACAAAGATTGGGTAATATATATATATATATAATATATTTATCAAACTTTATAGCTTCGTATTTATATATTTGTAAGGTTTGTTTATTGTTTTTTTCTATAGTAGAATATTTTAAATGAGTATTTCCATATATCCCTATCTTATAGTAACTCTTAATTGAATTAAGATGGAAGTAGGGTCTACGTAAATCCTCTCTACTTAACCTACCTGGTACGGGTGGTAAATAAACTATATCTTTCAAAATACATACTTATGATAATTTTACACAAAGAGACAACAAACCTATCAAATAAACATTTGTTCGGGCGTAGGAATCGAACTCCTAGCTGTAGATCGGTGGAGATCATTAGCCAATGAACCAATAGGCTGGCAATATATAAATTGGTAGATATAACACTTTAAGGAGTTCGCTTTGGTATTAAACCTTCGAAAGGTACTTAGCAGGGACACTGGATTATGTGCGATTTTTACCCACTAAAACCCAACCGGTGGTCTTCCATTGCGCTGTTATAGGAGTCCGGGATATACGTACGGAGCGCACCGGGGTCCTCCAGAGCAGCGCCCTTGCCGGAGGATTCTCGGGACATCATCCCAGCCTTCATATGATAATGACATTGTGCGGCCTGTGTGGCCGTCTTTTAGGACATATCCTGGTCAGGATCTACGGAGAGAACGTATTAGAGCCTGACCACTTTTAAAGCATACTTACTATTAAGAAATATTGCTCAGGTAGAAAGTCAGGAATCACTTGATTGTGTGGTTAATTTTATTTTATAAAATGTCACAAGTATTTTGATATACCAAAATAGAATAATATTGATAACGTTTTATTGTAATATATTATTGTATTATATTGATAACGTTTTATTGTAATATATATATATTATTGTATTATATTGATAACGTTTTATTGTAATATATATTAACTTTACTTATAATTAGGTATTGCATTTCTTTTCTTAAATGTATTTTATAATGGGATCTTTTTTATTATCTGTATCCAATTGTAGCTTCGATTTATTGATTAAATAAATTATATTCTATAGGTATTTAAATATAAGAAATCATCTATATTTTTCGATTCCACCACAATACCACAGTGTGGAAATATTCCTAATGTTTATGTAGTTGGCTCAGTTCAGTCGCTTCATAAGTCCCTCGGTGAGTTTTAGTTTAGTGTGCGTTGCTGCGTCTTGTGATGGCGACGCGTGTCATACCGCTCGGCTGTTTTTGATATCTATCAAACTTTAAATAAATACGAAAAAACTTCGATAGTGTTAAATCGTGGTGATTTTATAAAACTATGTTACTAGTCTTACTTTTAGCGGCAGTGGGAGCAATTGCCGTTGCCACAATAATAATCGATTCTTTATGGAGTGTCTTCGAACTGATAACTTCGCACCTTATGCCTTACTTCCTACCTACGGAAGTTCAGCCGCTTTCGAAGAGATTTGGACCTTGGGCCGGTGAGTTAAATTATAATATGAAATAGCTAACGCTTTTGATTGCCAATGTTTCCATAATCTATGACAGGTTAGTGTGCCGTGACCTTAAGCCTTTAATATGTCTACATATATTTAGTATATCAAAATGAAATAAAAATATTGTTTTATTTTTGTATTTATTGCTATTAACGTTTAATATTAATAATTGGTATATATGTATGTATAGTATCTGAAATTAAAAGTTTGTATCCTAAATTCCATTAAATGTTTCATTAAAATGTTGAATTCAATTCACGTTTATAAATGTGTGTTACTGCAACTAAATCACTAAAATAGTTTTATGTAAAAACAAATCTAACAACGTTCAGTTACCTTAAAGCATTTTTAGTCTGTAGTGTTATAAAATCGCGCGAAAATCTCATGTCAACGATCTATTTACAACTTTAAAATTCATATATACGTAATTAAAGTAATGTTGCTTATCTGGTACTGGTACTTAAGTACTTTTGTGTGAAATAAAATATATCTAATGCATTATTACAATGGAATGACTTAATATATTCAAAGACGAATTTATTACATCTTGTATGGTAGGTACATTTGAATCCGACATTATAATAAATTATACATTAGTCCATGTACTCACGTATGTGTGACGTCTAAAGATGTGGGATTATATAAATTTCATTAGCAGATTAACATTATCTTTAGATTTAGTCGTTGGTTGGTAACTCTGTCTGTCTGTCTGTGACGTCATCACGGCCAAACCGCTGAACCGATTGTAATGAAATTTCATATAGGGATACTTGAGGGTCTTGGGGTGAACATAGGCTACTTTTTCCTCCCATTTTCTTTTTAGTTTTTCATTGTTTTACGAAAAGGTTGCCGAAAATGAGCTTCCTGGAGAGTTACGTGACGTGCGCTG
>DWDX01002321.1:0-15517 GCA_018245675.1 Agara michaeli
ACACAAAAATAATTTTTCAATTCGAACCCGTAGTTCCTGAGATTAGCGCGTTCAAACAAACAAACAAACAAACAATTTATAATATTAGTATAGATTACCTTTTTTTAAAAAATAATATACAAAAGTGTGGTGGTGGTTATTTCGCGCAGAAGCTCAGCCTCACTATACAGCACGAGAACGCCGCCAGTGTTTGGGGAGCCATGCCCCAAAAGTACATTTTAGAAGTTTTTTATTTATAAATTTTTAGTTTTTAAATCCTTTTTTATATATTATAATATATTCATGTTGTAAATATCCATTTTAATTTTATTATAAATGTGCCATGATTTATTAATTATTACGAAATAAAAGTTACATTGAATTATGTACAAATTATACAAATGTGTTTAAAAGATGATACTAAAATACGCACAGCTGCGGCGTACGTATCCGGCGATCTTTAGGAACCCGTTCAGCAATGTTCAGGAACTGTTCTGAGAACCGTTATTATCTTCGTACCCGAATACTCTTAAATATGTTCTATTAGAAATTACCGATCGAATGGATAAAAACAACCAGCAAGCGACCAACGTATCGCAGCATCACAAATACCTACGTTTTGTAAGCACGTCCAAACTACGTTTCGTGACAACATTATTTATATGAGAATTTTATACTCCTGTGATTTAAACGTTACCCGTGACATCCTGACTACTACCTAGAGGTCTTGGATTCGATTACCGACCGGGACAAGCGTATATGTGAGTAGCAGGTTTATTTGTGCTGTGTAACGACGCATTCCTTTGCGGTTATAGCGAATAAAAGCGACATATTCAATACCATACATATGGGACAGCATGCTGTAATAAACAAATCGACCTATAAAATTCCGTAGTATTTTGATAGACAAAGACAAAGACGTTCATTTGCACAAATATGGGTACATACAAAGATGTTACAAGTCTACTAGTTCAAGCTATATTTTGCCTTTTACGGCGTACAAATAGAAATAAAGTTACAATATAAAAAGTAAAAGTAAACAAATTAACCATTATTACTAAATTATTATGTGACAATTTACACACACATGTAAGATTTTTAAAATGAATACAAAACCGTGACTCTGGTACCCAGCGTTGCACATATATGAAGACCCGGGGTTTACATCAAAACAAAAAAAAAACTGTTGAAATTGACAACGCGGTCTTTATTTTTCTTATTTCTAAAATTCTTTTCTACTTTTTAGTTTGAATTGCATTAAAGGAGTGTCTTAAACTACCATACATAAAACATATTTTTTTAAAGTGTCTTTATTCAATTTTTACTGTTATGGTAGATACGTTTGGTTTCGACATGCCAGCGCTACTCAGCCATATACCTACGCTGTATTTAAACAGATTTTCTACATTCTTGCCCAAATCCTCTTAATCTCTTTTTGAATACATCGCAAAAGAAAACAACAAAACGCCGATAGATAATAAAACAAACTTTAAAAGACAGTGTACTCCTCACAGCCATTGTTAGGGTAACGATAAGAAAAAAATACCCTTAGAAAAGATATCGAGATGAGAGATTTTTTTGTTTGATAAACGTACCTAAGTGAGTAATAAATAGTACCTTAAGTTGCGATCTCTTTAATGAAGACCAACATATAGAGTGAGATTGTTAAGTGCTTTTATAAAATTACAAATTTATTGTGGTAGCTAAATAGGATTTATTTGCTAGCTTACAAACAAAGTGACTGATGAACCAGGCACAAGGTTTGTTCATTGTAACCCATATTTTCTAGGTTGATATATAAATAAATCAGTTAAATGGAGTGTTTGTTAGGCAAGCGCGCTACATTGTTGGCAACATCGCTCTAGGTCTGGCAAGGTGGCAGCAACACTCGACTATTAAAAATAAAAAGGAAATTGAGTAAGTTTTTTTTATATATCACCAGTATCAACAAAAACAGTTTGTGTGCTTAAGATTTTCAAAAGAGAAGAAACAAAGAAAAAATTATATTGTTCCAAATTATCTCCCACCGGGTCATTATTTCGCAGCTTTATCGCACAGTAGCTAAATTTCAATCAAAATGTAATCAATACTAACGCAGATAATAATCTATATGCATTCAATATTTATTCCAAAAAAATCAATGACCGAATACAAAACTTCACACATCAATAGTTTTCAATAAACCACCATTAAATTGGATTTGGGTGAATTTTCCCGCATAACCTCTGGATGTGTGGTCGGTGGTGTTGCCAGCTTCTTGCATTACGTCAAACCTCTTCAGAACGCAAATCAGGCAGAATGTGCGGTGCCTCGGTCGATTAAAAAAGAAAATAATCGTAAAAAATTAAGCCGCGAAATCTTCGAGGTTGTGGTGGTGAAATTAAACTTTATTATTGGCACGATAAGAGTTAGATTAGATCGTTTATTGGATAGCCGTTGTTAAATTTGTGCTTTTAAAAATATGGCAAGAAAGATAGGTAGAGTATTTCAGCTGACCTCAGCGATGGTGGTCGCGTCCATTGTGTAGGCAAACTTTTTACTAATAGGCATTTTTATTTGAACGCTTTTGAACTTCGTAAATGTAAAATTCATCTGGCGTCTCAATGTAGACAATCTCATTATATCAATGTAAACCTAACTTTTAGTATTAATTTAACTAACCGCGAAAGTATTGTTTGATTTCGCTGCAAAACAGCACAAATTGAAAATTGAATAGACTTTGATGTGTGTTGTATTATAGGTTCCTATTTCCCATATCAGGGCAACTAAATGTGAAATTGGTTTTATTCAGATAATTCTTGAAATTTAATTTTCAATTAACGTTACCTTGTCAGCTTAAATAAACATTTATTAGAACTAAAACGTAAACTAAATTGTACTCAGACTTACGAAACGCGCCAACCGAAAAAAAATAAACGAATTCTAAATTTGAAGTAAATTCCAAGTTCAAATAATTGCAAATGGCGTCGCGATTTGGCGCCGAAAGCCGGCGGACGCACGAGTGCGTTCAAAGATTATCCCTCTGTTTGTCTGTGTGTTGCGCTAACAATGGTAGTTTTTGTCTTTCTGCCCGTTTGCACGGATTGTTTTTAATGTGCAGCGATTGGATTAAGATAAACAGTAGTTTTGTTAAATCAATTCGTTTCTTTGCAGAATGTTTTGCCCAGACGTCGGGATAAGTAGTGACGGCTAGACTGCGTTTAGTATCTACAGGTAGACAAAGTAAAATTGGTTAACGAACAAGTATTTAGAAATGAAGTTAATGTTGTGTTGGTCGGTCGTTTGGAGTACGGCGATGTTTGAAACCATAGACATTTTTAATTTTTTTTTAAACACTTGGTTATTGGATTCTTCTTAGACCATAGACAGTGCTTATAATTTCTTTTTCATTCATCGTCGCCTTTTGCAATCAATGAAATAGACTTAGGTGGTCCTTTTCAATTTTCAGATTTCACGAGACAATTAATTATTATTAACTAGTCCTTAATTTCGAATAGTAATTTCTTGGAATTCCAATACTTCAAATTTAGAATTCGTTTACCTTTTTTTTTTCGGTTTTGTCAGTCTAAGTACCTTTGGGTTCTAATAAATGTTTACCTAAGCTGACAACGTAATGTTAAGTGAAAATTTAACTTCACTCGGTGTAAAAAAAAAATTGAATTAACTATCAAACTCCATTATTACAATCGCTATCAGAAACACCCCGCATACAATTCAAAGCTATTGCAGATAACAAAAACGACATTATAATAATAACCGCGTCATAATTACTTGGGTACATGCGCGCACAAAATGAACATCGGCATCCATTATTCCCCGCCCTGTCACGATGCATATTGCCCCGGTTATGGAGGGATGCTCATTTATTCGAGTAACACGATACTTTATTGTTGCTTTGTTTAAACAATTGTGTTAGTGATTGTACGCTATACACCTTGCTGGGATGGGGGCATGTTGTATAGACCCATGCGGAGTTTGATTTAGATTTTTTTTTCTTATATCTCTATGAGAATAGACAAATGAATATGTATAAAAGAAATTAACAGCCTTATCTATTATTATAGGTACCAATATTAATATATAATCCTTTGTATGTAAGTTTGAACGGTCTTAACTAAAAATGAGTTTAGAGGTTTTCAGTTTAAATTTTTTATAATGTTCCTCGCGTATCCATTTTTCCTTCAATTTCATTGTGAAATTGAATATTTTACACATTATATTGTATAGATAATCAGACTGTAGGTTTGTCCTAAATATCGCCAAAATGAAATATAAGTTACAATTACCTACCTATTTAAATTGACTGCCCTTGTTCGTGTGCCCAATTTGGAATCAGATAGCCGTGGATGGAATTGTCCCAATTATTGTATTCCTATCTACTATTCACAGTTGCTTTGTCAATCTGATTCCCAATTCAAATAATCTAGACGGCACTTTAACGTGTAACCTCGTACCTATATTAAAAAGTACTGGCCATGTAGCATTCGATTTTCAAATTTACTCCATAGACAATATGTTATTATTTAAAAAAAAAAACTCGGTAATAGCGCATCCACATCCAGCCTGCGGCTATCGAGCGGCATGCGTCGCGAGTTACTCACCCCGCTATCGTGTTACATAGCGCTGCTCTCCCGCCTGTCTGTTCCCGTTCGTAGTTTCAGTTGCCGCCGCAAATCGAGGGAAGCGGTTCGCGGCCGTCCCATTTTATCTGTTGCGTCCCATTTTGTCCGTTACGTCCCATTTTATATGTTACGTGAGCGCGATATTAAGTCGCCGGATGAAAGATTGGTTTTTACTAAGTAGGCACTGTTATTATCATTTGGGGATGAGATTGTTATGAAATCTATTTGCCAACCCAGCTGTTTGTTTAGTCAGTTGGATTTTTTTTTTTTAATTAAATTTCCTTACTAGAACTTTAGACCTAAGGAGACTGGTTTCGTTGATAAAAATTGTAATTTGAATATTGGCAATTTTAAAGTTTTTAAACGTAATATTGATATGTCTCATAATTCGATTCAATATTCATTTATATTTAAAAATTCGAAAGAAACTTTTCGTATTATCCTACGTGTTACGTGATATTTCCATAGATAAACTTTTAAACATTTATACCTACAAAAAAGTAGGTATCCACTTAGATAGGTAGGTATTTAATATTCAACATATTTATTGATCTTCCAAATCTACACTAATCCTCCAAATTTTAGAAGATAATTAATAGTAGTTATTAATAACTGTAGTACGATTGCTATAGTATTGATTTTAACTTAATTTTTTACTTCAAAAAAGATAGCTATCAGTTGTAAGTAGGTACCTACTAGCAATTGCGTGCAGGTAACTCTTTAAGTGTAGACTCAAGTAGGTATAGATACCTCTTCGATGGCTTTATTAAAGATTCTGTCTGTTCACATTTGCACATCTTTCACTTTTCAAGCTGTCACTTTCTGAAACGAAATTTCTAAAGGAGCAAAAAGTAAAAAAAGAATCGATCACGCGACTTAAGCGAAAGTTTGTTAAAGAAATGCATTTAAGATATCTCGTTTCTTGCTTTTACGGAATTAATGTAGCATAAATATGTCCTTTTAACAATAAGATACCATTGTACATTTTGCCCGGGACGTGTCTTCTGTGACGCAATTTTTGGCGCCGCACGACAATGCGTCCGCCATTTTGGATCGCAATTACCGAATGAACCGGCCGAATGGATTTCATTGTGTTCAGCCTAAATAATTCTATGCAGCCAAATATAATTTTCGATTTTACTACATTAAAAATAAAGACGGATTTCGGTTATTCTCATCCGAGACAAATGCGAGATAACAAATTTGTAATCGGACTAAGGGATACTTCAATTATTTCACCGGGAACACACGAATTTACGCGAGGTTAATTGAAATGATCTGTGTCTCTAATTGCCGTGACATAAGGCACAAAATACAATGTTTTCACTATGTATATCTACGTGTTTTTTCATCACTTTCATACTTGTAACGTCAAAAGCCCTACGCACGGTTGGAGATGTAGAAAAGTGTAGTTTTCAATTGCCCTTTTTTTTCACGCAATTACGGGTACTTGGAGGTAGCCTAAGAACACAGGTATACTTATCTGGATACCGATTTTGGTACAATTAAATAATACATGCCGTTTTGATCGTTTCTCTTCGATTAAGACCTTGAATTCATCAAAAAGCAACGTAACTACGTTAAATATTGTAGATAGATTATCTATCTATGTCTATCTATAACAATTAATTGAATTTAAAAAAAGTCTTTAATATAGAATTGTTATGGCACGAAACGCGTCTGCCAAATTTCAGGCTTCAGTTTCAGTGACAGCGGGTGAGATATTGATTGCAAATCCAGGACATACGTGCAAGCGAAGTTAAGTATGGCTGCTCATTAAGGCTGCTCATTTGTCACTTTTAAAAAATTTTGCACTTTCTATTTCTGAAACATAAAAAAGTCTAGCTACATAACTTAGTAACTTAGGTGAGAATACTTCAACAGCTCATTAAGCACGATAGACTTAGTTCACAAACAAACATGTCGTTACAGGTCTGGCTTCTCAACCCTTCAGCGTCGGGGAACAGGGGAAAGTTTACACCGGGAAACCTTGCAGGAAGCACCTCCCCTCGATAGCGGAGTAAATAAAAAGCTTAGTTGTTTTTTTTACGTGTTAGAAAAAATATTTCTATTCGAATTGGAATCCGTGTTGTTTTGTTTTAAAAAGTTTTTTTAGAATTTTTAGAATTCGTTTATAAGACGCGGTAGGTACTTGTTACGGGCCCTTTCTAAGGGTTCCTACCAAATTTTATGTGAGTATTTATGTCTATAAAAATATAAATTTACCTATCTTATTTTCTATCGTTTTTGTGCTGTGCTACAAGGAACAAAAGTATAGAAATGAACTGTGTTTGTGTGTGCGTTTGTATGTATATATATGGAATGCACCTACGTTAGCTAATACGACGAAGTTGTTATTTATTGGTGTATCAAAACAATTTAATTACCATAGAGGTGTAAAGTCCAAAGAACTTGTTTACATTTACTTATTAAAGTTTAACTTTCATAATGGCTTTGTCATACTTTCTGGTTTTTTGAAATCTATTGGAAAATTACGTCGAACAGATCCTAAAAGCATTCAGGTATCATTTTTAATATAAAAAAAAAACCTAACATCACGCCTGTAATCCCTTAAGGGGTAGGCAGAGGAATGTAATTGTTAATATAATGTCGATATAATTATGAGCTATCAGAGAAAACAAAAGATTACGAAATGTAAATCTTACATGGAAGCCTTAAAAACGTCCCTCCATACCTGTACCTACATGAATAGCTTAAAAATCCTGTTTTGGTTGAGTTTTTATCAGAGGGTGGATTTCTGTGTAGGTATTTTTTTAATGTTACGAAAGTAAGTTTACTTTTAACTTGACGTAGACATGTATATTCGGCGCCGCAACATAGGCCATTATTTTTCTCGTTGATATATTAAAAAAATAAAAATTAGTAACCACAACCTTTTTTCTTCTTGTCTATCCACCATCAAAAGTGTGCCGTCATACCAGTTACGTATACACCCAGTACCACTTGAAATAATACAGTCGTCTGATCCAATACAAACACCATCGGTTTGGGCGCAGCCGACAAACAAAACAGAAGGTACACGCACTTAAATGTAATAAAAAAAAAAACTTTGTGAAAATGAGGCTCGGGTCGCTAAGAGGGCGTTGTTATTCTGCGATTTAATGTTCATAAGTAAAAAACTCATTTTTTAAAAGTCCGGATTATAAGAGTAGGATAATTCAAAAATCGAACGATATTATGCTTCGCTGTCCTGTAAAGGCTGTGGTAGATTTAGCCCAAAAATGCAAAGTATCTGACTGATATAACTTGAATATCAGTTATTGTATTTTACTGCTAGAATATAGAGTGTTCCCAAGTGTTTGTTTGTTTCCCAAGTGTTGAATGCAAATACCTATGGGGTGATATATTATTACACTTATCAATACGTGGCCTGCATAAACGCTTGCTTTTAAAGGTGTAGGCAGAGACTATGGATTTCCATTATTATTTTTAACGATTTGATCTAAAAAATAAAAGCCTACCTCTTACCGCCCCAAAAACCGAGTACACCAAAACCAAACATTCTCCGCGACAATATTGACGAAGCCGGCTCCGAACCTGCAAACAGACAAACAGATTAACCATAGAACAATGGCTCCGGTACAAACAATTAAATATTGGCCTGATGAAGACCGAAAGCTAGTCCGACTGTTTTATAGTTGAAGTGTAGAGTTGGAAAAATGTAGAGTTAGAGAAAAATAGGTAGAGTTTGATGTAATCAAATACATTGCAGTAAAGAAAATCCTACGGCGAACTCTCAGTATGGCTGTGGTCATTAGTAATGGGGTCGATGAGCTTCGAGTCGCAACCCTTAAGCTTACTCACCTAAATAAAAGGAAATTGATTACTTTCTTGGAAACATAGCAATTGCTGTATGTATAGACAGCTAATAAAACATTTCTACATACATACCTCTATGGACAGTCTCACACCCAGACATAATAAATATTGTGTTTATAACACAAGTGTCTGTCCGGGGAATCGAACAGAAAATCTCATTAACCACTGAACCAGTGATTAAATGTTATGGTGATTAACACGTGGTCAGTTTGATTCAGTTGATCACAGATAAATATCGATCGTGGCAAAGAACAAATAGACAGAACATGTTCGTGGCTCAAAACAAATTTGATTGTTTGACAATCGATAAATATTTTTATTACATACGATATATTTGTCGAAAGCTCCATATGACGCGTGCTTTTAGGTACAGGTATTACAATGAACGTTTGAGCGTTGTATGTTAGCGAATGATTTCAATATAGTATTGTATGACTTTAAATTTCAATATTGATAATTTCAGTCCTGTAGCTACTAAATGTCGCTTTTGATCATTAAAATACGTAGATACATTAAAAATGTAGAATTATCGTCACTAATGTTATAAACAGTTCTAAAAATATTTTTGTAGCTTTTATATCTGGCTCGAAGGACCAAAAACTATTCGTATGTTCTTCCAAAATTGGTACGAGACCTAGCTACTTTCATTAGGCAGTGATAGACTAGTGGTTTTATAAATTCAGCCTCTCACTCTGACTTGTTAAGTGCGTTTTATAACATAAAATTAAATATAACTCGCTATGACGCTGAAAGAAAACATCGCGAGGAAACCTGCACACATTAGAAATGTTATAAAGTGTATAATACTTTTTGAGGTGTGTGATAAATCTACCAATCCACAGTTACGCAACGTAATAGACTGCGGCTTAAAACCCTCTCACTATTAAACGCGACCCGGGCTAGCGCGGACTAATAAAGAAAAAATGGTCGAAAGAACAACAAAAAAAATATTACTTCGCACGGGATAGAACCGCAGCCTTCAACAGCAACATCTCGCATTACGGGGTAAAACGATACGGCGTGCCGTTTCGGTTTGCTGAATAACTTTCATGAAACGTGCTAACTAGCTCCAATTGCGTCTATCCTTTGTATGTTTTAGAATGCAGATAGAACCTCGAATAGAACTGAAATAGCCTTGGTATTAGGTCAGCTCCTCATATTCGGTTGACCTTGGATTGACCACAAGCGTGGAGCTTGTGTATAGCCTATAGCAAGCAGTGATAGCGTAGTGATTTGAAATTCAGCTTCCCATTCCGGGGGGTCTGGGTTCGATCCTGGCACGCACCTCTGATGTATTACGTGCGTTTTATAAGTAAACTTTAAATAACACTTGCTATAGCGGTGAAGGAAAACATCGCGAGGAAACTTGCACACCTTAGAGGTGTTATAAGTTAATATAATATTTTCTGAGGTGTGTGAAGAGTCTACCAATCCGCATTTGGCCAGCGTGGTAGACTATGAGAGGAGATCCGGTCCAGCAGTGGATCAACAAAAGGGTTGTTGTACATCCATACAGGTATAATGAAAAAAACAATGTAAATTTAGTCCCTCGATACACAATTAACATCAGCCTACCTGCCTATTCCTTGACATCGATCGAAACCTTATAACACACTACTCGTTATCTTCTTGATGGTCAATATTTAGCAGCTAACCCGCCAATAGGCAGTTATGCTTAAAAATGCCTATTCGCTAGACCAGCCATGATTTTCATTTTCATTAGGACTGGTCCACTTTTATATGTTCAATGTTGTTACCGATGTTATTTTCTATGTAGTTTTTCAAATTGCGGCATGTTGGTAATGAAATTAGTGATTGAGCCAATTTTTGTCTAATTTGTATAAAAGTCTTATCTAATCATAACTCTGTTTAACGTACTAGCGATCATTGCTGGCTGTGGATAGCAGATGTCACGCAACTCAGAGAATGCTCCAGAATACCATGAATAGTGTATCGTTTCTCTAGAAGTTTACCTTCACCGTTACAGCGATGATATGGATTTTTTTTAAACGCGGTTAAGCTTCTAAAGTAATGGAACGTACCTACCAGAATTTGAACCAAAACTCCCAGAACTGGAGACTGAAATCCAAACCTAGGGTTACCGCTGACTAAGCGTGGCATCTATTAATGGGCAAGCACGCAGTAAACTGCCTCGTTAGTCGGGCGGTTGCTAGCGCGACTGCCGATGGGGAGGTCCTGGGTTCAAATCCCGGTTTGGGTACTATTGGTTTTTTCTAATTTAGAATTTCTAGTAGTGACTCGGAGTCTGGATGTGTGCCCGGTGCATGGCAATAGGCTCATCACCTATTCCATTGTGGGACTTAATCGTAACTGGTGAAATGTGCTGGTGTACGACACTCCTCTGCCTACCCCTTAGGGGATTGCAGGCGTGATGTTACGTTTACGTTTAAAAATGAGGTTATATTGTGGAACAGAGGAACAATGATGATGATATTGACTAATGGTTGGAAATACAATTTTACTATGTATAATCTGTTGCTTGTACTTCTTACCTTACTGTCTTCGGATTTGCTCGTGTTAGCCGACGCCGGTTGCAACTGTTCATCCGCCCAATGATCAAATTTCTTCAGCTCGCTCATCACTTCCCAAAGCTTCTCCTCGCTGCGCGCCTCCTTAGGACCGTCTGACGAACTTTGACTAGATTTCACCTCGCTTGCCGCCTTCAAGCCGTCCACCTCGTCCGGTTTGCCGTCCAAGAAGTCGTTCACGTCGAAGGGCAGCGAATTGTTCTTGAAAAACAGAGGCGGCGAGTCCTGTTCGTTGTCGTCCTTGAAATCTATCTGTTTGCGGTGGAGGAAGCCCATTTCGGACGACCTGCGACCGCTGCGCCTCGGGTGGCGCTTGGATTTCTGCGGATCGGAGAACGACGTCGCCTCGAACATGTTACCGGGCATGAACACTTGATTTTGAAATAGGAACTGTATGTTTGGAACGCCGTCGTTGGTCTTCTCTTCGGAACGCGAGCTTCTGGTGCTCTTCTGCGATTTCTTCTTATATTTGACGGCCGATTTTTTTTCATAGTTGAACGTGGTGTCCGGATCGCCGGTGCAGTCCGTGCACGAGACCGGCAGGGAGTGTCGTCCGCATTTTTTCTTCGGCGGCGTCTCCTGGAGCTCCCTGTGGCCGGCCGACCGCCTCGCTTGGAACTCGGCAAGATCGCGCTTGTACTCGTCGGTTCTGATTGTGCCGGTGTCCGTTTGCGTCTGCGCCGGCTGCTGTTCGGGAGACGGGGGCGAGGAACTGATGTGACTCGTGGTGACAGTCACGCGCTCCCTGTAATAAATGAAAAGCAGTTTGTTAATGTACCGTCGTTCGACAACAGCGAACCATCCAAATTAATCGACATTTAATTGGATTTTAATTAGATCACATAATTGGACAAGCCATTTAAATTCTTTTAGAACGGAGATTCTTTTAAGCTTTTGGCGACATAGAGACAGTGACTGGAAAACAAAATCTTCCGTCAGCAGAAGTAAGATACGCTTCCTTTGTCCAAAATCACTTCAGACTCCTATTGTTCCATTGTTGGACAATCAGCCTCTTCCAAAGTATGCCACAACTCGATCTTCCACTCATCCGACCACTACCCCTTCCTTCTTAAGGTCACATGGTCAATAGGCCTGGGAGTGCCTCAAAATCCGTCTACTGATTGGTCTCCAGTCAAGATCTTATTTGTCTCAACAGCCGTCATTTCAGCTGCTTATGTGTGATCTGCCTACTGGGCTGTAAATCAAGGTCGTTATCGACTCCATTTTGGGGGGTATGAAAACATTATTTCATTTTGAGAGCTCTAAATCAACAAACAACGTTAAGTCACGAAGTGTCAATTGGCAACACCGTAATTATGGCTGCCGCGTTGAAACAGTCGAACATCGCGCTATTGTTATTGCCACAATTATAATTACCAGCAATGACCGCTGAGAGGGATCGAGCGAAACTGTGACAGTTGCGGGTCATTGACAATGCGAACGGTATTTTGTTATTCGAACAGCTATCACACGCCAGTATAACAGCGCCGCGGCAGGCTCTGGAATAATGAACTCGGCGAGATCATGCTAGAAATGTTGGGCGTAGTAAGGTGCAGGGTTATTGCAGATTAGAACTAAACAGGCTAACGTCAAAATCATGCAAATCTCTTTTTGAGAGCAGCAAACAAGTAAGCAGCTGTCACAAATGCATGCTGCAGCCCTATAGTCATTTACAAAAACTTTTCTTATGATGAGTAAACATAAATTACGTAGTAATCTATGATTCAATATATTTTAATGTTAGATTATAATATATGAGTGCCACACGGCAGACCCCTAACGACGTTGGCAGATCCTTAAAAATCTGACGTCCTTCTTCGATATTAATATTATATCTCGGTGTCGGTAGCGTGACTGACGGGGGCATCAGCCAGTATTTGACCTATTTGTTCAAGTTAGGCGAGTCTATTGTTGGATATCTATAAATATAAATAAAATTGAACTGTCTGTCTGTGGTTTCAAAATAACAACGTTTTCTCAAGTGCTCATACATAGCTTATTTACACGATACTAAAACACAGGCATTTTTTTTAAATTTTTGTCTATCTGTCTGCCTTTTTGTTTGTCCGAGCTAATCTCAGGAACGACTGAAGCGATTCAAATGGAACTTTTGCTGGCAGGTAGAGGAAGTTGTAGGGCGACATATAATAGGCTACCTTTTATCCCGAAACTGTAATAGAATCGGGACTTACGCGGGTAACACCGCGGGGCACGGCTCGTAAGATAAATCAACTTTGGAGCGTGGAGCAAAAAATCAACCGTTTCCCACGCTCTGACAAGACGTTTGATGGCCGTTCAGGCTCAGCCCGCTCAGTTTTTACATAGACGTGTACATTCGTTATGCAATTTGTGTGCTTTTTTTTCCAATACTTCGTCTGTTCTGTGTCGAGATTTATTTCAAGCTTGTTATTGTATCTATAGCAGTCGAAACAACATACAATAGCACAATTTTTTAAAAATAAAAAATATACGATAAACAGAGAAACTGAACATTTAGTGGTAATTTTTGTATATTTCACAAACTTTTGCCCGCGACTTCGTCCCGCGCATATATTATTATACAAATGTTATTATACATATAAACCTTCCCCTCGAATCACTCTATCCATTAACATATAAACATTCCTCTTGAATCAGTCTATCCATTAAAAAAAACCGCATCAAACTCGGTTGCGTAGTTTTAAAGATTTAAGCGTACATAGGGACATAGGGACAGCGACTTTGTTTTATACTACGTAGTGAAGTTGATATCATATAGACAAATACGTTTATTTACACAAATATGGGTACATTTAAAGATGTTACCGGATTATTAGTCCAAGCTGTTTTGCCTGTTACGACGTACAAATTTAAACGACGTTTTCTTTATGTTACCAACATTTTACCGTCCGATAATTATGAATGACTAGCTGTACCCGCGACTTCGTCGGCGTCATTCTATATAATTCTAAAATAAAAGTAGCCTAAGTTACTCCTGATTACATCAGCTGTCTGCCAGCGAAAGTCCCGTCGAAATCGGTCCAGCCGTTCCGGAGATTGACCGGAACAAAGAGACAGACAAAAATTGCAAAAAATGTTATTTTCGTATATGAAAGAAGGATAGAAAGTATTTTTCATTTATTAGTATAGATAAGAACGAAACAAGTAAATAACAGAACAGTGAAGTAACGATCTCGTAAAAGACTTGATTTGTACTGAAGTTTCTTGACCTATTCTATAGAAGAAATCCTTCACTGCACAGCTACTTAGCATCGGGAGAAACAAAACCATTTTTCATAAAAACATAAGCAACCTTTATTAGCGTGGGGAAATCTCGAGTTACAGCACTTTGAAATAAGCAAAAAATCCATTCCGTTATTAGACTGGAAAATTGCAGTAGTAATATTTATATTTTACATTAGAAATAATTATATGGCACATCCGAAAGTAGGATTATATTGTCTGTTTTTTGTTTTTTTTTTTTAAATCAAAATAGCAGTAGAATGACGTTTTTGTTACAATTCGGAGGTAGTTCAGGAAAGAATTCTAGGAAAGTGCGCAAATGCTTTTTATTAAACACCCCTATAAAAGAGATTTGAGGGATCAAACATTGTATAGGAACTTTGTACACATATTCTTGGAGGTATTATTGGAAGTAACATACGATACTTTTTAAGAAAAAAAATACTCTTTATATATTTTGTAGCTTTTGTCCGCGACTTCGTCCGCGTGGAATAATGACTTTGGGCAGCATTTTAATTTCCTAGGATACTTTTATTGCATAAGACACTATTCCACGCGAATGAAGTCGCGGGCAAAAGCTAGTCGGTAATAGTATAAAATTTATTGTTACAACATTTCGATGAAACTTTTGCTTTTAAATTTCCTTACGATACCGGAATTGATTCCGTTATAACGATAGACAACGTAGCCTCTGTATTTAAGTATAACAGTCTGTATCGTAACACAATCTCGCCCAGACAAGCTTGTAGATTTTTATTTTGCGAGTGCAAATTCACATTATTGAGACCGCGCGCGAACAGGTGGCAACAAGTGCTTCAAAAGAAATCCGACCAGATCACAAAAAAATGACCGACGAAAACCAACGCTGATATCACGTCTATGTGTCTGGAGATTAGTCATGATCGTGACCGTGACAGCATCAGTCACGACCGTTCGATCGGAATGCATCGAAAGTTTGGCTTCTGTGTGCCTTGATGACTTTCGATAGAGTTAAGTCGCAGATTGCGACTTTGTGCTGCGAGTCTGTCGCCGAAAGGCTTTCATACCGTCACAATGCTATTGTCTGACTTTCTTGTTGTTCTTTGACTGGGATCTTGGTTAAGTCGCTTGAAATCCCGCCAGCTAGGCCGTCAATTATGACGTGGAGACATGTGTGTGATGAACACATTTATTTTTAGTTCTCTTTCTGGGGGTAATGAATAAATATATATTTCGCCAAAATTAATTTATTTTTGACTGCCTCGTTGGTCGGGCGGTTGCTAGCGCGACTGCCGATCGGGAGTTCCTGGGTTCAAATCCCGGGTT